>JASCZI010000276.1:10176-21075 GCA_036250425.1 Stylosanthes scabra
TATTTTATTTTCCTTTATGACCCATTGTTATTTTCTTGTTCCTTTAGTAATAATTGTTGATTCTCTTGCCTATTTACTTCATTGATCATCTTTATTTGCTTTTTATCTTACTAATTACCATGTTTACTTATTATGCCCACCAAGTGTTTGATATTTTGTTTCTTATAATTATAGAGTAGTGTTCTTGTGCCTTGGTCATGGGTTGAACTGTGAATGATCTTAGCCACTAGTCCCTAAGGATAAGAATGGGTTAAGGTCTGGAATTAAAACTGTTTTGATGACCTATGCCAATAGCAATAACGGGAGAACCTTAAATGATACAGACTCAGTTAGGTGCAAAAATCACTATGGTGAGTTCTTCCCAGTGACGCGGGATTTACTCGAGTTCTGTTGAGACCTTGGTTCTACGTTATTGTGTACGCATAGGACGTTCAGAACGGGGTTAGTTCCCCCCATTCGACCGTTTGACAGAATGGGTTTTGTGCCTTACGTGACAACCATTCATAATTGGGATTAGTGGTGATCATAGGGACACTTTATACTTCAACCCAAGACCAAGCACCCTTTATTATCATCAGTTCTTGCTATTTCTTATTCTCGTTCTTGTTACCGATACTCAACCGTTGCAACCCCGATATTTTCACAACCATTCGCAAGCCACAATATTTCAATTCCTAGGGAGAACGACCCGAGTCCCGTACTCGGTATTTTTAAATATGGTTGCAAGCTCTTGTGACACCTTTTTGTTGACAAGAACGTTCTTAGCTCGCATTCATAACCTATTTGGGTTCCCCTACATCAAACTGATTGAGCGCTAGCTGTATTAGCGTTAGCGGCTTCCAAAGTAAGACCTTCCACACCTACTGCTCCTGCTATAGGCTGCTGATGCGGAACGGAAAACTCACAAATAGTGAAGCCCTTGCTTGTTCGAGTGAGCTCTTCCGTAGCTGCTAAAGAAACGAAGCAAGTCGAGCGAAGCGAGGGGAGCTAACGCTTTTACCTTACATAGAAGAGATTAGATGTTAGCACCTTAAGCTCTCTTTCTTAACTATCTACTGTACGAGTGAAGTAGCCGACCATTTTTCAAGGGGTATGGGATACGAGCGATTCAGAGTCTTCTTGTTTTCAAAAGAAAGGGAACTCCGAATTAAACTTGTTTGTGACGCCTAGAACGGCTTCTTATCACTGGCCTCGAGATCATCTTCACTATCACTGTTATCTTCATACCATGTTACCTCTCTATGTCCATCCACATCTGAGTCGTATCCACTGAGAAGAGCAAGTGCATCTTCAAATTCAACGTACAACTCTATGAATGGTATCTGGGTTCACGTATTCCAATGGATTTGAAACATAAGCCGCATGCTTGCATCGTCCGTAATGAGCATCAGTTGAAACTGTATCAGCCCGTCAAAGACTACAACAGGACTCCTATATAGTATGCTGCTAACCACCTTTGAGATATAATTGTCTATACTTTGGCAAATATTATTTTGGAGCTCAGAGAAACTTATAAAACATGGAACAACATATGTAATCAAACTTTCTAATACAAAAGAAATGAATTCTTGTGTATCGGGAATGATCTCACCATTAAAATACACTTGAAGAATTATATCGCTCTCCATATTAACTTTGTAGAATGAAACTCTTGATCAATTCACGCCATTCAGATAGGTATTTATACTTGAAAAAATTATTTTTAAATTAATTTTCGCATGGTACAAAAATCTATAGCCAATAAGAAGATTTTTGCACCATGCAAAAATCTTGTTTGCTTTTAATTTTCGCATGGTGCGAAAATTCCAAAAAGCCACTCACTAACAATTTTTTGCACCTTGCAAAAAAATTTTATGTATACTACCAAAAAATTTTTGCATCATGCGAAAAATGAAATTACCATATTCAAGTTAAACACACACACGTGTCATATACTTGATATACACACACCCCCACCCCATATAATAATTTTTCAGCCTAAAATTGTTCATATATTTTACCTCAAAATACATAGGATTTTACAACATATTTATGCGTAAATGAATATATATTTGATGAATATTTGTTAGAGTGTCTAAAATTACAAATTATCAAATTAGTGTGTAATTTGTGTAATTTTGCATCATATTTTGTTAAGGCATTAATTTGGGCTCTAAACTATATATGCATGTTTATAACCAAACCTTTTTTCATATTTTGAATGTATCTTTCTACGTAGACCTCTAAATTTTACATATTTATATTATAAGAAAGATAAGATAATTTTCTACAATTGTTGCTGAAATAGGTCATTGCAAATATGGACATTTACAAGGTCGAAATTGGATTAGAAAACAAATCTGATGTTCACTTTTATGGATTTGGGTAGTATCTGATGTTTGGAGCATAACTTAGGCTAGAAATATTATTTTGAGCTTAAACAAGATTCAATTTAATCATAAGATCCGTATCTACAATTTTTTGAAAACTGAAAAGTTTAATTCGCGCATTTAGTGAATGATCTGAACAAATCAAGAAAGAAGATTTGCGAAGTCAAACATATCAAGCTTTGATTGCTGACTTTCCAAACAGCTGTAAATAATGGATGATATCTACCTCGATTCTCAATAGAATTTTACGATTCTTGAGTCTAAATTCAAGAACTTTGAAATCTCTACAACTTTGATGTTCAACCTGTTGGAAGCTAATTCGGCCATTTAAATAGAGTTTACAACCTGTCAATAAAACAGAACAATTTTCGGTGGGATTATGACATGCTATAGTAAAAAATGCAAAACTCTCTCATTTCTCAACGTATGAAGGAAAAATTTGTGTCTAAATTCAAAAGAGAGATAGAGCTATAACTTTCGTTCAGACACCAAAGTTGAATTCACACATATTCAGACCGAAGATGATTTCATCAACAAAGGTATATTTGGAATTTCACATGTAAACTTTTTCCTATAAAAAGGACACCAAACCCAGAAATTAGGGGAACTATGAACTGAGATAATAAACACTCTCTCATATTTTAGTTTAGGTTCTTAGGTTGTAGTTTTATTTTTTAGAAATTTAATTTCTTTTAATTTAGTTGGAGTTTGACTGTGTTACATGCATTTCATATCTAAAACTTTGAATCTCTTGTTTACTTTCATGTCTTTTATTTTGCACTAACTTTCTAGCTTAACTAACATTCTAAAATTTTCTTTCTTGCCATTTAATTTTCTTTGATGATCGGCTGAGCCGTCTGTGAAATTTATCTCTGTTCCTTGATGATCGGATGAGCTGTCTTCAGAATGGTCATTTTACTTTCTTGTTCTTTAAATTAATGTTGTTCCCTTGAGGAGTGGAATCACCCCTTTCAAGGAATGTCTTTATTTTCTTTCTTTATGTTTGATTAATTGTCTTTACTAATTCGAATATCTAATTACCACGATTTATGTTTGAACTCAAGATTTTCATTTAAATTAATTATCCATGTTTCCTAAATTTTTTATTGTTAATTTAATTATTCATTCACATCGTTGGAGAATGATTAGCTTAAACAATTGACATGGTTAATTTATATGAAGTTTAGTAGTGTAAATTTTCTTTTTTCTTATCTCGAGTAATTAGAAGGTTAGTACAATTAATATAGATAAGAGGACATCCTTAGCATAAATTAATATGAAGGCTAATAAGGTCCGTTGTGTTCAGGGTAAAAATTAAGATTAGATTCCAATGTGAATCTAAACTAGCTAATTGGGTTTAAATAACTAATCTAGATTATTTAGAGTATAATAATTATTCTTTCTACTTAATTGAACACTAGTTAATTCTAGCGGTGTTTAAGATTTATTGGAATTAATAAGTCTAAACTAATTAGGGGTATCGGTTGATCTTCTAGATGTTTAAGATTTATTAATTGCTAGAATTGAAATGAGGGATTAATGAGCGGTTGCCTTTAATTACTTACTAAGGACATGATAATTAAACTTTAGTGAGTTATGATAATATAACCGTGAGAAAGGATTATCGAGTCAGCATTTTCACTTTATAGTTAATTTTCTCAATTTTCATAAAAGAACATTCCCAAAAAAATTCACTAAATCTTCAATCAATTGTTTATTTCGTTCAACGAGGTACGACTTGGGCACACCACTAGAACTACGCTTATAGAGTGTTACCAGTATTTTTTATTAAACTATTTTCAAAACTAATTTGGTGGGACGGTGAAAGCAACATCACCGTTTTCTTCTACATCACATTGTCCATCACCATATCACTCGTACATGTACACTCAAATTATCTATCGCAAGATTAATCTCTGAAATTTTGTGAACACAAACCGCCATGTCTCAAAAGTTCAATGGAACCAATTATGAAAAGAATAATATAATATATTAATTGTTAATGGTGCCGACCCAAATGCAATTTTATAGAAGATGTTTAACATTTTAATATTCACGTTTAAATTGTTGAATCAATTTAAAATTCACACTAAAATTGTTTGAATTAGTTGGTATAAAATTATCTTTACATTTTTTCACATTTTTCATTAGATATTTAATTTGAATTTTAAAATGCAATTTTATAGTAGATGCTTAACGTTTTAATATTCACGTTTAAATTGTTTGAATCAATTTAAGTTTCACACTGAAATTGTTTGAATCAATTGGTATAAAATTCTCAGTACAATTTTTCTCATTTTTCATTAAAAATTTAATTTGATTTTAAATTTAAAATTCAAATTAAAATGATTTTAGTTATGATTAACAAACTCTTTAATATAATAATGATAAAAAAGGGATAAGTACTTTTTTTGGCATAAAGATTTTGAGTAAAAATCGAATTGGTCACAAACTTTTTTTTCTGTTAAAATTGCCACAAAACTTATAGTTTTGCTTTAAGAAATCCTTTTTACTGTTTTGCCCTTAGCCATAACACTCTTTTTCCATTCTTCTTCCCCTTCTGCTGTCATCTTTCCTCCGCCCCCTTCATCTTCACTGTCTCACCCCCACTCCTCTCTATTCCCTCGACTGCCACGGTTTTCGATAATGCTTGGTCGGTTTCCGCTCATGGTGTTATTGAAGATTTGTGGCGGTGTGGAATTCCGAGGGGAATTGGTTTGTCGTGCTTGTGGAGTTTTGAGGAATCTGGTTGGTGTTGAAGAGATTAAGAGATTTATGGTGGATGAAGGTGTGGTTGAAGAGATTAAGAGACTAAGAGTTTCTTTTTATATAGCAGTGATGTCTTTTATGCAAAATACAAGAGATTGAGACAAGCGACGAAGCGAACAAGTGCGTAGAGGAAAAAAGAAAGAAAAGGCCCAAAATACTCAAATGGGCAAACATGTCGTGAATTACCAACTCAAGTTTGATTGTTTGAAAGCTTATGCTCTCTGTGCTTGTGTGTTCATCTGCAAACTAGTATTGTTCTTTTCAATTTGAAATTGATACTTTTCGTGGTTGGATCTTTCTGCCCTCAATATACGTTGATAGATCTCCATGATTTTTTACCTTCATTCTTCTCCCATGTGATTTTCTTTCATCGTTGCTCTATTATGATGTAACCTTCACCTCTTTTATATTTTTGCTTTTTCAGAACGCGGTTGTAGTTTACTTTAGTTTGTTACAATAATTGTAAGTATAATTTTGTGCACATGAGTAATTTTACCAAGTAGTATTACTGTTGGATCTAACGATTCTAACCGAGCTTTGCACTTCCTAACATTTAATGTTTGATTTCGCGAAATCTCTTAGAAGAAGTTTAAATAATTGTAGGTTTGTGCAAGAACAGGAAGAGGTTTATGCAAGATGATCAAGAGGAAGGATTGGCGGTGGGATAGGTAAGGGTGGAGGATTTGGTGGAGGAGGTGGTGCTGGTGATAGTGGACATTGTGGAGGACATGAGCCTAGTGAAGGGCAAAATGGTCCAAAAGAATCATTTTAAACACAAAAGATACATTTGTGGCAATTTTGATAGAAAAAAAGGTTTGTGACCAATTCGATTTTCACCCAAAAGTTTTATGGCAAAAAGAGTTTTTATCCCTAAAAAAAATTAAGATGTAAGTTAGGAAGTTAAAGATAATGATAAGGATAACAATTAAATGTTAAACATAGTTAAATATCAAAACTAAAAATAATTAAAAAATAAATTTCCTAATGACAATACATGAGCATTTAGCCCCTTAAATTCATTATTTTGCCACCACGTCAAAGCTTCCTAACAATATACTATTAAGATTAGGAAGAAGCAAATGATCAAGTGTTCAACTTCAATTTCCTAGAGTAACACTTCTTTAATTGTCACTCAAAAGCTTAAATGATATGCAACACAAGAATGTTGTTAGGGCTGCGAAGTAGAAAGCAGCCATGGTCGAGACCATTGGTATACTATGCTTCATGTTGCATGTGTCGTTGGTGAATGCCGATGATGCAGTCAGCTAAACTTCTTGTTGGGAATTCCATAATATTCAATGGTCAGAGAACTTCACGCCCATACAAATGTGTTTAAGGCATTGCTTGAACCGATTTCTCTCCAGAGGTGTCTCTTTTGCTGCTTACAAGCCGTGAAACTCAAGGCAATAATGATGCATATTCTTGTAGTGTATGATAAACCAAATTTGATGAATAATTTTGTGTTATAATTGAGGAATTTATCAACTTAAGCTCATACAATTGCTTGTAATTATCCATATCTGTGAATCTTTGTTCATATGTGCTTTGATGGTTAAATACATGCTTGGACATAAATTGATGTGAATTTGTAAACTCTCATCCCACTTGATGCCTTGATTAGTTTGTTAATGTATTTCAGGTTTTTAAGGGTTGAGATTTGATTGGAGATGGCTAAGGAAGGCATTAGGAGTGAATAATTCATGAAGAGAAACCAAAAAGAAAAAACAGGGCACTCATGCGACCGCATGGAAGCCACGCGCGTCTGCATGTATCCCTGGAGCTTCGAAGTTTGGCCACTGTTTGACTCGTGTGCATGGAACCCATGTGCATCCACACGTGTCCCTGGAAGCGTCGTAAATGACCCTCTGGTTAGCTCGTGCGCTCGCACGGGTACCTTGTGCAGCCGCATGAGAACGTCTGACAGCAAATTCTAATGAAGGCTAAAAGTAGAATCTCGCATCCCAAGCCCAAGGCCAAGCTTATTGAAAGGCCCAATTGGAGACTTATGATGAGGGAATAACTGAAACACAAGAGATAGACACACACATTAGGAAATTATCTAGTTTTTTGTTTTTGGAAGAGAGTTTTTTTTGGAGATAATCACTTTCTCTCTCATTTTCTTTGAGTGCTCATCTATTTTGGCTTTCATTTACTAGCAACAATATTCATACCCATTACTGAATTGTCGTTGTTTGAAGTTGGATTGTTGATATTTTCACTCAATTAATGCAATTACTTCTTGTTTATTTCATCTAGCATCTCTAATCTCTCAATTCTCCATTATTGCTATTTTTGTGTTTTTGCTGAAAATTATATTGATCCATGATTTATTGTTGATTTCTTGATTGTTTCTTATTATTTGATAGTTATATTGTTGATTTATATCATTGGTTAAGTAAACGTTAGACACTTTAGTCATTCCTTCATCTTTTTCGTTAACCATTAACGATTCGATTCGATGTAACACGTGAAGCTGCTAAGTCACACATTAAGCGACACTACACAAAGCTTTAGAAGGACCAAGCAACTTCACGTATCAGACCGTTAACAGTTGACGGAGAAGATGAAGGAAGGACTAAAGTGTCTGACATCCATTAACGTTGGGATTAATCTGGTAATTAATTTTGTTAGGGACCAAAATGTCTGACGTTTACTAATATTGGGAGCTAATATGGTAATTAATTTTGTTAGGGATCAAAATGTCCACTTCAAAATTTTTTGGGGACTAATTTGGGCATGAAAAACTATTAGGAGTCAATTATAAGGAGCCAATTAAGGAGTCAATTAGGGAGCCAATTAGTAAATAGGAAAATTACCTAGTTCCTTTTTTTGGTTGAGCTTTAGCTCTTACGGGTTTGTTGACTCTCTATGGCTGTGTAGTGTGTGGGCTCCCTAGCATAGTTGTTTGGATATATATTCAAATAAAATATACAATAATGTTACGGAATCAACATTAGGGAGCCTTTAGAGAGTCAATAATTAACTTATCCTCTAAAATTAAAAGAATTTATCATTCGAAATTGAAAACGTTATCATCCAAACGAAATAAAAGTGATCCTGAATATATGAGTTATTGGCTCCGAAAATTTTCTTTAAAATTATACTTTGCCGTCTAAGAAAGTTTGATACAAATCTTAAATTTCAACTACATTTGATTACATTAGACTTTATCAGTGATTAGTGATTAGGGAGGCTTTTTTATTTATATGCGCATGAAAAATGCTTTAATTCCCAAAATGCGCATGGTACGTTTTAATTCCAAAATTTCGCACCACCAACTCACCGTCCCCACAAGAGAAATGGAATCCTTCTCCATTTCGCCGCTGCCTTGGGTGAGATGGCCCCAACTCACCGCCACCAGGAGAGAAATAGCAGCTGTAAAAGCTGCTTCCCAACTCCTTCATGGCATAGGCGAAATGGACCAAAAAAGAAAAAATAAAATGAAAGAAAGAAAGAAAGAAAGTAATAACTTATGATATTGCGTGGATGTTTTTTTTTTTTTAGTGTATGTTGATTGTTAATGTTGTTAACATGTAAAAATATTTATTTGTAGTACCGATAAAAGACTTCGTACGTAGGCTTTTTTGTTTTGGGTAAATTTGTTATCAATGAAAGTAGGAAAAAAAATCTACTATTTAAAAAATAAAAAACGAAGAAAAATAGAATGTTCAAATAAAAATTAAACCGAACCACTTAAATGTAACTCATCATAATTAATTGAAAAAGGACTTCGTATATAACACGTTGGTGGTTAATATCCTCTACAAGGGTAAGTATTCTAGTACAAACAGAATGACCATTGGCTTGTTGTAGAAAGAGGTGGTCATATCTCAGTCGTGGTAATCTCTTGGAGAATGCTATGACGTAATTTAACTCGGCGGATGTTCAGGAGAACTATCACCGTGAATTTGGGAATCAATAATGGGGAATGTCCGAAGAAATTTTAACCGGGGAATCAATAAATATTTTTACATGTTAACAACATTAACAATCAACATACACTAAAAAAAAATATCCACGCAATACCATAAGTTATTACTTTCTTTCTTTTTTCCCTTCATTTTATTTTTTCTTTTTTGGTTCATTTCGCCTATGCCATGAAGGAGTTGGGAAGCAGCTTTTACAACTGTCATTTCTCCCCTGGCGGCGGTGAGTTGGGGCCATCTCACCCAAGACAGCGACGAAATGGAGAAGGATTCCATTTCTCTTGTGAGGACGGTGAGTTGGTGGTGCACAATTTTAAAATTAAAACGTGCCATGCGCATTTTGGGAATTAAAACATTTTCCATGCGCATATAAATAAAAAACCGAGTAGGGATCACTCATTAAAATAGAAGCGCTTTTTTTTTTTTTTTTGGTGACACTGATTAGAATAGATTAGAAATGCAATTTGTATTTTGTAGTTTTGTACCCTAAAAGAAAGTTTAAAAGAAAAATGCATAGAGTATCGGGGATGAAACCCAGTCCCACGCAGGCAAGAGAGTATACTATTTCCTGGCATCGGCTTCTGTAATTTTATCAGCTGCGCCTGCGCAAACCAACCCCACGTGATCCTCGTGCCTGGACCACCACCACAACCACCACCATTACCACAACCAGCTTCTGTTAATCTGTTTCTTGATTCTTCAACCTTACTTACTCTTGCAACCCCAAACCCATTAACCCCCCTCTTATGTTACACTCCGGCGTACGTTAGCCAGCACACCACTGAACACTCTCTCCTCCCCCTCTTTCTCTCCCTCTGTCAGCAGCACCACCACCTAAACCTAATCCCTAAAAAAAGCCAACCACCCCCAATTCCATTTTCAACCCCAAACCTTCCTGATTCACCAAGCAACATCAGTTTCAACCGCAATTTCATTTCAATTTCAATTTCAATTTCAAATTTCATTTTGATTTCATTGAATCACAATGATGGGCTCTGAGAACCAGAGCTCCGAGGTTTCAGAACCCACAGAGCAAATGCACAACCTCGTACTCCACGACGAACACGACAACGACAATAACCACCACAACGGCGACGATCCCCTCGCCATCAAATCGTACTCCAACTACCGCAGTGCCATGTCCACCCTTTCCGACACCCACCATCCTCTCGCCGACACCGATCCCCTCTTATCGCCGCCGTCGCCCCGCCGCCACCAATTTCCCGACACTTCCTCTTACATAGACCCTCCTTCCTATAACGACGCCGTTTTCAGCCCCTTCAACGGCGCTTCTTCCTCCATCGATAGCCCCTCCGGTAGCTCCGACAGCCCCTCCTTTTCCGGATCTCGTTCCCCGACCTCGGAGTACATAAAGATCACCGTCTCGAGCCCGATCAAGGAGCAGGAGAATTCCAATTCCATCGTTCCCGGCGGTAACAGCTATGTCACCTACTTGATCACGACGAGGACGAACGTGTCGGAGTTCGGAGGGAACGAATTCGGAGTCCGGAGAAGGTTCCGGGACGTGGTTACGCTTTCCGACAGACTGGCAGAGTCATACCGGGGCTTCTTCATCCCACCGAGACCAGATAAAAGCATAGTGGAGAGCCAGGTAGTTAGTTATGCATATAGTTAGTTAGAAGTTTGTTACAATTTCAGTTGCTACTTACTAGTGCAATTCTGTTATAACAGACTATACTTTGAATTTGATGCATGTATATTTGGTAATTTAGTTTGATGAATACAAATTTCTCATTCACTTGTTTGAATACCAGGTTATGCAGAAGCAGGAGTTTGTGGAGCAGAGGAGGGTGGCCCTGGAGAAGTACCTGCGG
>JASCZI010000276.1:26616-57360 GCA_036250425.1 Stylosanthes scabra
TAACTATTTTATGATTGGAAATAATAAAACTTTGGTTCTTTTTGGCATGTTCGACCACTTATCTTCATCTTGTCGTAGACAATACTTAAGAAAAAATCTTACAAGCACATGACTTGATACAAAAGGAATTTAAGTTCCCCATTATTATAGAAAGTGAAATGCTATTTTACCAATCAAATTGAAAATTTGTCAACCGCTAACTACTTGATAATAAAGATAAGAATGTAATTTGATGTGATTATGTTTTATGTATATTAGTAGACTAGTAGTTGGGAGTTGACAAACCAACTTTTTTTGTTGGGAAAACAGCATGACTCTTGCGGAAAATAAAGGACAATTCTACGACGAAGATGGGTTTGTGTGAATAGAACCATGAACAATATGCAAATTACTAATTGAATTAGTTAGATGTATCAAGTTAGTTATATCTATTATATGTAAGAACGAAGAGGATGGTATAAATTATTTTTTAAAATATAAAAATTAAATGACACATTCTCTAAAATAGATATTTAACTATCTGGAATTAATTTTTTATCTTTTCACTAATTTTTCTCTAGCATGAACCATGTCTCATATGTACTTGTTTATTTATATGAGCATATTTGCAGGAGCTTATCGTTGCTATGGCCTTGGTTGGTGCAATATTTGGCGCTACCATTGGCGGTTACATTAATGATGCATTAGGACGTAAAATGGCTATCATAGTGGCAGATATTTGTTTTGTGTTGGGATCACTTATCATGGCCATTGCACCAAATCCCCACGTTATTATAGTAGGCCGTTTTTTTGTTGGCCTTGGTGTTGGTGCAGCCTCTGTTACTTCTCCTGTTTATATTGCAGAAGTATCACCTTCTGAAATAAGAGGTGGATTAGTTGGCTTCAATGCTCTTATGATTACCGGTGGACAATTTCTTTCATTTGTCATTAATTATGGCTTGACAAAGGTAAGTCTAGATTAATTTATAAGTGAAATTTCATGGTGAAGTTGACAGTTGAAAATATTTTTCAGTTATCAATTTCACATGAAAATAAAAAAATAATTATACATGAGATTTTACCAAATTTACCAATCTTTGTGGTAATTGTTAATAACAATAGTAACAATATTGATAATAATAGTTTTTTTCTGGTTAAATACTCAATAATAATTTCATAATATTTAATTAAGTCATAATTCTTTGTATATAGGTCCCAGGCACTTGGCGTTGGATGCTTGGAATTGCAGGCTCACCAGCAGTTGTTCAATTATTTTTTATGATCTTCCTCCCTGAATCTCCTAGATGGCTCTATTTTAAGGTAAAATTAAACTTATACATTGTGTCAACACAACATGTAAATAAAATCATAGTTATGAAAGTTGGATCAAACTGATCAGTTCAACCAAGTTATTAACTGAAATAAGCCACTAAATTGGTTGATTCATGGTAAAATTGGTTATTAGTGTGAATAGGTAAAAAATTAGAAACAAAGAGGGGTAAATTAGTTGAACCAAGCTAATTTTTTCCCGTTAATCAGTTTTAAATAAAAAAAAATCATTCTTCTTTTTTTTAAAAAAATACATATTTTACACTTAAATATATTATTTTATTATATTTGGTTAAACCATCAATGAACTTTTAACTCCTTGAACCTCGAATTGATTTTCAAAATGCATGTAAAACATGTTCAAAATTCATTGTTATTTTCTTGTATGTAACGCTTTTGTTTCTTTCTAATTTACAGAATAGGAAAGAAGCTGCCGCTAATGTTATGTCTAAGATTTACCCATCACCTCGTTTAGAGGACGAGATTGAGATTCTAGAATCTCACTTGGCAAAAGAACAAGAGAATAGTGTCAAAGTTAAGTACAGTGATGTGTTCAAGTTAAAAGAAATCAGAGTAGCATTTATTTGTGGGGCTGGACTTCAAGCATTCCAACAACTTACTGGTATCAGCATTGTATTGTATTATAGTCCAATAATCATCCAATTGGCTGGATTTAAATCAAACGAAGCGGCATTGTTCTTGTCCCTCATTGTTTCTGGCTTGAATGCCGGTGGCACAATTCTCGGAATCTATCTTATCGACGTTTCAGGTCGCAAAAAACTTACACTTGGTAGCTTGTCAGGTGTGACTGTAGCGTTGATAATTCTCGCTGTGGCATGCTCACTTATAGGACAAGGTAATTCAAGTCAAGTATATGCTTGGCTTGCAATAGTTGGTTTGGCTTTGTATATTATATTCTTTGCTCCTGGTATGGGTCCAGTACCATGGGCAGTGAACTCAGAGATTTATCCTGAAGAGTATAGAGGATTATGTGGTGGCATGTCTGCAACAGTGAATTGGGTTTGTAGTGTTATAATGTCTATTAGCTTCCTTTCAATAGTTGATGCCATTGGGCTTAGTGGGAGTTTCATGATTCTTTTGGGAGTATCTATGATTGCAATTGTTTTTGTGAGCATGTATATGCCAGAAACAAAAGGATTGACCTTTGAAGAAGTGTCCAACATTTGGATGGACAGAGCCTATGGGAAAGATAGAAACCAAGAAAGTCATGTTGCATAATCAAATATATAATTCCATTCTTTATTATAATTGGTATTACTTTTGGTTGGAAATAATTTACTATAACATTTTAGGCATTAGGGCACCGCTTTTTTCCTTCACTTTCGAAAACCGTAACCTAATCCTCCATGGTCACAATTTTCGACCTTGATATAAAAACAAAACTTTTGCTCACTTTTTTACTTTTAAAACATGAAAATAGACATTGATGGTAACAGTGTTGAAGGATGGCGGCCTTCTTGTAACAAAATTATTTTAGGTTTGGTCACGCTTTTTAATGTCACGTATAAAAGTCATAACATAAAACGGTCTAAGGTTAATTTTGTGAAGTGTATAACCTAAAATGATTTATGGTCACAGATTTAAAGAACGACAAAAAATGTCTATATGATGATTTTAAAGCGTGACTTAAAAAAGTCTAAAGTTACAGTTTTATAAAACTGTGACTATGGTCAAACGGGCCGGGGCTAGCCTGTTTAAGCTCGATTTTTATACGGGCTATAATTTCTAGCCCAGCCCATTTATGACTAGCCCGACGGGTTAACGGGCTGGCCCGTTTAGTTAATTCATTAATTATTTTTAAATTAAACAAAAAATTAATTTTTAACTTTAAAAAATGATTTTTTAACAAAAAAAAATACCTTTTTTAGCGATAAACCTTAAGGAAAAAAAAACTAAGTTTTTTAGTTGATAAATTGGGTTTCGGGTCAAATAAAAGAAAATATACAAAAAGTGCTATTTTTTTAAAAAAAATCAAAATTAAATTAAATAAGCGTGCCAACCCATTTGGTTCGTGGACTAGCTCATTTATCACGGGTTTTAAACGGTTCGAGTTTAGAGGCAAAAATTCGTCCGTTTAGATGAATAAACGGGCTGACCCAACGTGTTTGACCCGTTTTGACGGCCTTAAAAATAACCAAATAGCTCAGAGAATTGGTTGAGTGTTTGGTTTAGAGATTCAATGATCTAACCAGATTAAGTAAAATATCGTTATTTAATATAATTTTTTAATCAAGGAAATCTTATTTATTTTTACATTTTTGTTTATCTATGAAAACTCCAAAATAAAAAATATAAAATGACAAAAATAGAAAAATTTAAATAAATACAAGAGCGGGAAAATAATGGGTAATAAAAAAAATCAAACAAACTAAAACTATAGTGATTCAATCGATTCGTTGGTTTATTGCGAATTTTACCCGTTTTTTCACCATTTATTTGCAAACAAATTGTGTGTATACAGCACTAGATCAAACATAGTAGTGTTGATTGTCAATTAATCCAGTCTAACTAACCGGTATGATCTGTTTCTCTAGACATTATTCATAGTTTTGACCTAATAAAATATCAATAGTAGTCGTTAATACTGTTAACTTTAGGAAACAATAATGTATTTTTGTATGATGATTAAACATTAATAATAGATTGGGTGAAAAAGTCCAAGTGTTATTTGATGTTAGTTATATTTGTGCAGGCCCAATTTATTTTTATTGTAGCCCAATACTTGAATGAAAGTAGAGCCTTGGTTGCTGCATTATTGAGAGCAAAATCAGCTTCTACCCGAGCCTTAAGCATTTCGGACATAGCAAGTAAAAGAGAGGGAAACTCAATCTTTTCATTTGCAATATCTTAGTAGAGAAGGCTCAAACACCCACCTCACTAATCTAATGGAGGAGAATTAAACTTAGAACCAAAAGCCAAAATAAACGGTTGTGATTAAGTTGGTACAAGGAATCAAAATGGGTTCGGCAAGCTAGTTGCTTTTGTTGCTGTTGAAGCTACACTTCTTACACCAAAATGGATAGAATCAACCCCTATAGTTTGGAAAAGAAGTCTTAAGATTTAACCAAGCTTACCACTCTCATTGTTGCAACCAATGCAACATGCTCCAAGCTTTGGATTGCTCATAATCAAAGTTGACTTGCTTTGTGCTTTTTGGAGGCAATACCCTTATGATAAAAGGAGGTTCAGCCAAAGAGAAGAGCAAGGAGAGAGAGATATCGCAAAACCAGCAGTCATTCACTTTGCAAATCTGCAAGTGACTTCTCCTTCATTGTGTTTCAATAGAATACTTTGTTTTTCTTAGTTTATCACTAATTGTCTTCATGAGGTAAAAGGCTTATTGTGAGGCATTTGTAAAAACCAAGAGAGAAAAAGGAAGAGTGATAGATTAGTGAAAAACTATGGCATTCTTAGTTCATATTCTAAATGTGTTTTTCTGTTTTGTAGATTGAACCTAAGGGTTCCCCTTCCCAAGTTAGGTTAACACTTGGAGCTAAGTTATAGGTGAAGAGAGCTTAGAGAGGAGTCCTTTGATAGAGTGTGTGTAACTCTAGAGGAATTGATATATGTAATTATTTGATTGATAGTGAAAATCCATCATGGTTTTGGTGAGACTGGATGTAGGTCACAGAAGGTGTCCGAACCGGTATAAATCTGCTCGCCTCTTGTACAGCTTTTTGTTTCGTTACATCTGTTTTAGCTATCTATAATTTATGTGACAAATCGAAAACATCTCCTGTTTTCGCGCTTAAACTTAAAGAGTATAACTTAGTTTCTAATCGGTTTGGCGCATTCAAAGTTGTAAATCTTAAATAGATTTAAAAGATGTTCTAGATTCAACCCCCTTTCTCTAGAACTTTCACAACCTTCAATTACTCTCTCTATATATATTCCTTACGCAATAATGCTAGGTATACACCTATTTTACTCAACCAAGTTCAATTATTCCATGCGCCCTTCTCTCAAACAACACTCTGTTTCTTTCTTCTTCTCCTCCTGCTTTTTCTCCTTGTTCTTACACTCTTCTTCTTTTTCACGCCCCCCTCTCTCTCACCAACACTACTCTTTTTCTTCTTCTTCTTCTTCTTTGTTGTTACTATCGTCATCTTCTTTTTCGTCGTATAAAATTTCCTTTTTTAATAAATTATGTTTGGTTTATTGTTTTGTGTTCGAATTAATTTGTGAATCAGACCAAATTGTACAAGTTTTAATTTTGTTTCTAATGACTCGAATGTTGTTAATATTTGCCTTGATGGAATCATTGTTCAATTTTGGATTTTTTGTTGTTTATTGTTTTTGTGTTTGAAATAGTTGTTGATTTTGATTCTATTTATCAATATATTCCAGTTTTATTTTTTAGTTTTTATGTAATGTTGATATTTATGTTGATGAGATATTTTTTTCAATAAGCAAGCGTCCAAGATGCTGGACATGGTAGCTCAGTGCCAACATAGAGTTCAAGTAACAAATAGGTAAACAAAATACAAAGCATAAACATATCCTCATCAAACATCAACAGACACCAATCTATATTGCCTCTATTTAAAATTGTTGGACCACCCCATACTCCATTGCCCCGATAGTTAAATAGGTCACGGTTCATGAAGATTCTCTTTTCTCCTCAATTAGGTATCTCTCAACCATGTTGTCGTGTGATGGAAGATTTCTTGTCTAACTCTTGTAAAGTTGAGGCTCCCATTTCTAAAGATTATATTATTCCGAAGTCTCCGAACAGCCGAAATAGCATCCGTTAGTTTTGCTATTATATTTTATTCTATTTACTTATATATGTCAGTTATATTTACTTATGTATTTCGTTTCAATATACCAAGAAGAAGAAGAAAATGATATTATATTTCGGTTCTATTTGCTTATGTATTTTGGTTATATTATTCCTAAGAAGAATATATTATATTTCGGTTCTATTTACTTATGTATTTTGGTTATATTTATTTATGTATTTTGGTTCGATAAGAAGAAGAAGATGTTACTTATGTATTTCGGTTATATTTACTTATGTATTTCGATTTAATAAGAAGAAAGTGCAGGCAGAAAAAGAAGATATTTTATTTCGGTTCTATTTATTTATGTATTTCGATTATATTTACCTATGTATTTTGGTTCGATATACCAAAGACGAAGAAGGAAGAAAAGGAGGTGCTGGCAGAGGAAGAAAAAGCTAAGAAGAATAAGAGGAAGGAAGAGGAGGAGAAGACAAGATGATGACGACAGTGGGAGCAGCAGCGGAGGAAGAGAATGATTAAGACGACGACGGTGGTGGCGGCTAGGAGGAATAAGAGGGGGAGGAAGAAGGAGAAGGAGAAGAAATCAACAGAGGTAGAGCGCGTGTATAAATGCTTTTTTTTTTTGAAACTGGTATAAAAATGTTTGGTTGAGTAAAATAAGTGTACAAATAGCGTCACCGTTATATATATAGGGGTATATTCGTTTAGTATTTGTGCCATAAGAAGGGATATATTTGTTTTTTGTAACAGAATATTCTATTGTATTTACTTTTTGGGTAATGCTATTTGAATAAGTGATTTTAGCCAACTAAGTCCAACCAAGTCATTTATTTCTATGTTAAATAGAATATTATTTCGGTGTTAAATAGTATAAAAATAGCACATAAATAAAATTCTATTTAACATCGAAATAGTCTTTTATTTAACATAGAAATAAATGACTTGGTTGGATTTAGTTGGTTAAATTACTTGTTCACATAGAATTCTTGTTAATTTTTATCTCAGTAATAACTTAATTACAAAATTTAGTATCGTACATGGACCTAATTGAAAGGAAAAGAATGATTAAGACGACGATGGCGGTGGCGGCTAGGAGGAAGAATAGGGGGAGGAAAAAGGAGAAGGATAAGAAATCAACAGAGGTAGAGCGCGTGTATACATGCCTTTTTTTTGTGAAACTGTTATAAAAATACTTGGTTGAGTAAAATAAGGGTACAAATAGCGTCACCGTTATATATATAGGGGTATATTCGTTTAGTACTTGTGCCATAAGAAGGGATATATTTGTTTTTTGTAATGGAATATTTTATTATCAACAGTGTTACGGAACCAACATTAGGGAACCCTTAGGAAGCTAATAATTAAGTTATCATTCAAAATTAAAAAAAATTTATCATCCAAAATTGAAAAATGTTACTATCCAATCAGAATAAAAGAGATCACTCACAGAATATATGAGTTATCATCCATAAGAGTATAGAGAAGTAAGAGTATAGAGAAGTTGTGACGAGCAAAAGAATTAAGACGAAGCGAATGGCCGTTACAATCAAAGATATTGAGTAAGTTATTTGGTGACTAGCTTCACTTTTAATAATATTTTATTATAATTAATTCTTCCTGCTAATAAGTATTTAGTTTCACTAGCTTCACTTTTGTTAAAATTTATATAAACTGTAAAACGATGCTTGCCTCTTTTGATAATAACTACAAAATAAATCGCATACTTTTTGAAGAGTCGATGGATGAATTTCTCCTGCACTTTGAGGATGGACGGGTTAAACTACTCGTAGTAGTGTACCAGTATTTCAAGACAAGCCAATAAAATGGTATGGATCAATTTATTACAATATAAACCCGTGTTGCTAGATATTTTTTGAAATTTTTTATGTGACAGAGAGGACTTCAGTACAGAATCATTTCCAGGTCTCAAAGTTACATATTAATCCAGATTTAGTAGAGGATAGAGAATTTCATAATAGGTTAAGGTGTTGCATCTAAAATTTAGTGTTTTCAATTTTCATTTGGAAACTTGGTTACAAAACTCCTATTTTTCAGACTCTTAGGAGATAATCCTTCTACAACTATCCGTATTAGTAAAACTTCTTTTGAGAGTTCAGTTCGATATATTGATGAACTCGCCTGATAATTATTGCTAACAGTTGGTTATATTAATCATATGTATTTTTACAAACAGAAAATACATGATAACATAATCAATATAAGTGTTTATAAAAAATACGAAAATACATCAGACTTATTGATTTGTTAAAATAAGTTTACCAAAACCATATTATTAAAAAAATAATATGAAATTGAAATATACAACAACCGCATATAGAACATTGTAATTGTTGAAGTACTTAACAAAAAAAAGTAAATACACTTACATCAAAGTATACAACAACCGCGTATACAAATACACTTCCATCAAAGTAATAAAACGTTGTAATTGTTTAAGTACTTAAAAAAAAAAAAGTAAATAAAACAAATTAAATAACCTCTTCTTCTGTTCATAATTTAATTTTACCTAATGCTATGCTAGAATAACAGATAGCTAACTTCATTTCCTATCATAGTTGTAAACATCTTTAAATGTGTTTTTGTTAAACTGTTTTATACTTGTACGTTCCTTCAAGTGATGGATAATTAGCATGATTTAACAAAAAGTTAAGAAAATTCATTTGGATATAACTAATTTTCATTTAAGAGAACTAACTAGAATACCAAACTGAGCATTTTCTATTCTCTATAAAATGGTGTCCCGTCTTGTGTAGCATGCAACACCTATCTTTTCAATTGAATCAAATCGAAACTAGTCGAAGATGGTTGCAGATATGAGCATGTCTATGATAGCAGGAAGCTCCAACTACTTAGAAAAACATCCAGATCGTAGAATATCAATTTTTCAAAACTCTTACATTGTTGGAATCACTCTTGCTGCAGGCATTGGGGGTCTTCTATTTGGCTATGATACTGGTTTGTATAAATAGATTTTTTTTTAGGAATATAATCTCATACATATAGTGACTCATGTCTGTTTCTATTTGATCAATAAATTAATGCAGGTGTCATATCTGGTGCTTTATTGTATATAAAAGAGGACTTTGAGGACGTGAAGAATAGCTATTTCCTTCAGGTAATAATATAATAGGCAAAGAGGTTTATTTAAGTCACATACTTTGGCTATAGAAAGTTTCTGTTTTCAATATATGGTAACGGGCTCAACTTTGAAAAAAAAATATATGCCAAAACAAACCTCAATAACAAAAGGATATATTTTTTGGTGTCCTTTACTTTGTTGTCGAAATTGCCTAAATTTCTTTATTTTGCGAATACTGTAATAATGTGGGCACACTATTTAAGAAGGTGGTAACTCACATACATATTTTTTCCATACATAAAATACATAAATTCTACTATCACATTTACAAATAAAAAAGGAAATAAAAAAGAAGAGAAAAAATTATGTATCTCTACTATGTATGTGAATTCCTACCTTATGGAAAAAGGCCAGAAAAAGAAAAGAAGAGTACAATAAAATATATATAAATGTAAGTTTTTGTCTATGTCGTATATGTTTATGTGTGTTTGAGTATATCTGCAGGAACTTATTGCTGCTATGGCCTTGGTGGGTGCAATATTTGGCGCTACCATTGGCGGTTACATTAATGATGCATTAGGGCGTAAGATGGCTATCATAGTGGCAGATATGTGTTTTGTGTTGGGATCACTTATCATGGCAATTGCACCAAATCCTCACGTTATTATAATAGGTCGTTTTTTGTTGGCCTTGGTGTTGGTGCAGCCTCTGTTACTTCTCCTGTTTATATTGCAGAAGTATCGCCCTCTGAAATAAGAGGTGGATTAGTTGGTTTCAATGCTCTTATGATTACTGGTGGTCAATTTCTTTCATTTGTCATTAATTATGGCTTGACAAAGGTATGTCTAGACTAATTTATAAATGAAATCTCACGTATAGTTGTCTTTTTAATTATTTGATGATTCTCAATTATCAATTTCATAAAGATATATGTTACAATTGTCAATAACAATAGTATCAATAATGATAACATTATTTCTCTGGTTAAATAATTCAATCCTAATTTTATATAATTAAATCATAATTATTTGCAAGTAGGTCCCCGGTACTTGGCGTTGGATGCTTGGAATTGTAGGTTCACCAGCAGTAGTTCAATTATTTTTTATGATCTTTCTCCCCGAATCCCCTAGATAGCTCTATTTTAAGGTAAAATTATACTTATTATACTCGTATGAAGCAAAATATCAAAATTTTAGAGGAAAAAAAGGTTCCAAGTGAGTATATAAATAAAGAATATAAATTTTATAATTTTTATAAATAAATGATAACTTTCAACTTATAACTATATTTTTATCTCAAAACATGTAAAACATCTTTCAAATTGTTTGTAATTTTCTTGTATGTAACTCTTTTTTCTTTATAACCTACAGAATAGGAAAGAAGTCGCAGCTAATGTTATGTCAAAGATTTACCAATCACCTCGGCTAGAGGATGAAATTGAGATTCTAGAATCTCACTTGACAAAAGAACAGGAAAACAAGGTCAAAGTTAAGTACAGTGATGTGTTCAAGTTGAAAGAAATCAGAGTTGCGTTTATCTGTGGGGCTGGACTTCAAGCATTCCAGCAACTTACCGGTATCAGCATTGTATTGTATTACAGTCCAATAATCATCCAATTGGCTGGATTCAAATCAAACTAAGCTGCATTGTTCTTGTCCCTCATTGTTTCTGGCTTGAATGCTGCTTGCACAATTCTTGGAATCTATCTTATCGACGTTTCGGGTCGCAAAAAGCTTACACTGGGAAGCTTATCAGGTGTAACTGTAGCCTTGATAATCCTTTCTCTGGCATGCTCTATTATAGGACAAGGCAATTCAAGTCAAGTATATGCTTGGCTTGCGATTGTTGGTTTAGCTTTGTATATCATATTCTTGCTCCTGGTATGGGTCCAGTACCATGGACAGTGAACTCAGAGATTTATCCTGAAGAGTATAGAGGATTATGTGGTGGCATGTCTGCAACAATGAATTGGGTTTGCAGTGTTATAATGTCTATTAGCTTTCTTTCAGTAGTTGATGCCATTGGGCTTGGTGGGAGTTTCATGATTCTTTTTGGAGTGTCTGTGCTCGCAATTGTTTTTGTGATAATGTATATGCCAGAGACAAAAGGATTGACCTTTGAAGAAGTATCCAACATTTGGATGGGCAGAGCTTATGGGAAAGACAAAAACAAAGGAAGCCTTGTAGCATAAAATAATAATTGTAATTATTGTTACATTTTCTTAGAAAAATATTAATATTTTCATGGTTGTTTGTTGGGTTTTTTAATTTAAATTAAAAAAATCACATTTTCGTCTTTGAGTTGATTTGAGTGAAATTTATTATGGTTGTAAACAGTTCAACTATATGTCGCAGGGAATGACTGCGAAATTGAGTTGGAATACAAAAACGCAATTGACAATTTTGAACTTGTGTTAACGGTGGCAGCAGATGCGAAATTGAAATGCAAATAGTGAAACACAGTTAATAACCCTGATATATATTTATGTTTGGTGGCTTAATTTGACTGGCCATTGGGAATGCGCCATGTGTCTTCATGGAGTGCAATTGAAGCGCTTTGACTAGCTTTGCAATCTCAAAATCGCGATGGGAAAATAACAGGGTGCATAGGAAAGGAATTACTCACTGCGTTTTTTAAAATAACCGAATTGGCAGAAGCGTAATTGAGCATTGGCTTTGGGTAACCTAGCCCATTCCACCCATGAACTCTAGCACAGCGAAACATGGTTCTGGGAACGAAGGGAGGCATGAGTCTGAGGAAGACACAGACGATCCCATCGACGAAGGTTGAGGCAGCTCCGTCGGAACCGCGACATTCAGCACCGCAGTTGTTTGTCGGGGCTTCTATCGTGGAAACAGCACATGCCATTGAGGCGAAGGTGGCGACGAGCGTCGAAGGGAAGAGAAAAGGATTTTGTCAAAGAACTTCTTCTGCAACTGTGTAAATGGTAAGTACAGCACATAAGAGTCTACAATGGTTGCAATAACTATGAGATAGGGTTTGGTTATGCGTAAGTCGCTGATAATGTTGTGGATGTCTCACCCCTGATCCGTTACGCATGTGGAGTGACGCCTAAGCCCACATGGAGGCTGAACGCGAAGAGAATGGGGGATTGGGAAGATGGTTGGTGGGACGCAGAAGAGAAGCATGAGGGGATATCCTTGGCGGAGGGGAATTTCAGTGAAGAGACGCCGTTGGAATCCGGTGCGATGGAGGCAGAGTCTGTAGCTGCCGAGGTTTATTCGATCGAAGGGAGCACCTAGTGGGAGTACCAACGTAAAGAACGGTAGGAAGTGCAGGCGCTGCCTCGGATTTGGCCATGACTGGAGAAACTGCGACTTCATTGACGAGACGGAAGAGGAAGAGGTAATAGAAAGTTTTCTGGTATACCAGTATGCTGCAATTTGCTGCTATAATGTTAATAACATTCTGATAAACAAATATTTTACATAGATTTTTTGAACATTTTTTTTGTATATTGTGATTTTGAACCTTGTTGATTGTGGAATTTAGAAAGCCTTAGGTTCTGATTCCCTCTAGAATAAAATCTTATGAAGTAGTATATAGGTTTTATATAGATTTTGTGAACATTTTTTTGTGTGGTATATTGTGATTATGAACCCTGCTGATTGTGCAATTTAGAGAACGGCCTTTGGTTTTGATACCCTCTAGTGTAAACTCTTCTTAAACAGTACAAAGGTTTTACATAGATTTTCTGAACAATATCTTTTTTTTTTGTATATTGTGATA
Organism: Stylosanthes scabra; assembly: GCA_036250425.1. Classification (NCBI taxonomy): domain Eukaryota; kingdom Viridiplantae; phylum Streptophyta; class Magnoliopsida; order Fabales; family Fabaceae; genus Stylosanthes; species Stylosanthes scabra. The sequence goes on from JASCZI010000276.1 coordinate 39,541, forward strand.
CTGAACCTAGGTTCTGTTATAATTTTCTTTTGTGCTATGGGTGATGACAAGAGTCAAATAAGGATTAAGTTGATGATGGTTAACAGGGAATTGCATATTGTATGTGCTCATTATGGATGTATCTCTTTGATTGTGGCGTGGGCCTAAGAATAGTTGTCATTTCCATGCCTACATATGCATTATTCTTTCTAGGTCATGGTGTGTACATGTTGTGCAAATAAATCTCTCATATATCACTTGATGATGTTTATATTGAACTGAAATTAGCTCTTTTCTTGCATTACTCTCTGATTTGTAAGCCTTAATGGTGCCTTGTAACTATAGTTGTGTAGCAGGTGTGGAAGCCTTATATTTTTTGCCCCCTTTATGGTATTGCAGGAGAATCGTCATTTCAGGGGAATACCAACAGGAATCTGGGAGGCAAGAGAGTGAGGGGGACCTGCTGAATTATGGGTTGAAATGTAGGATAAGGGTTTAATTTTTTTGAAGTTGTATTGTGGTTTGTGGGTTAGTGCTAAGGATTTAGGGCATGAATCCAGATTGTGGGGTAGCTGATTATTATTAAGTGACAATTTCATTCTTGAGAAGAGCCTGTTAAACCCTTAACACTTTAGTCCAAAAAAAAACCCTTTAACACTGAAAGGGCCTAAACAAATGTTAATTTTAAAGACTCTATGATTGAATTTGTAGCTGCATTAATGCTTTCATGCTAAGGGCTGGTTATACTTAAGTGAAGCCACTAAATTGCCTATGCATAAAATTTGGTAAGTCTGTGTTTTTAATTAAAGTAGTGCCTAAATTTTAGATTGAAGAAATTTCTACTTATTTTAAAGTGACATGAGATGTATATGGTTTGAGTAATTGTCTCTTTAAAAATTTGACTTGGTATTGAAAATATAATATGAATAAGATAAAGGCATAATATTAGTATGGCTAAGTGAATAAGATTATTGTTAGAATGTCTGACAAGGTAGCTAAATCAATTATATTGGTTTACTTATATCTATATTTGTGTATGAATTTTAACTTAGATGAACAACTATCTCAAATAAAATGTTAAATCCGAATGCAAATAACTCATTTATACATGAAGGCAAATTCTGTGGTGCCCCTCTTACATTGGAGGTATGATGCCCACTTTAATCTATGATCATAGATTTGTTTTGGTCTTTAATAGTCTTGCAACACGATAAGTGTATCTATGATAATGAGATGATGGGTAACCTGAAGTGTAAGTGAATTTTTTTTTTTTACAAAAAAAATTAGAAAAAAAAGTTGAGCCCATGAATTTGTTTTTAGCGGTGAAATCGATATATAAAATAAGAAGTGATATACCAAAAAAAAATCATCAAACTATAAAACATTTAAAATTATTAAAAAATTAAATAAAAATAAAGTTGATATTACTTAAGTTAAATGGGCCACCATTTTTATTTTGGGAAGATTAATTTTTTATGCCATTTCAGAAAATTAATTTAAACTTAAGTGGTTTATAGTTTATACTTGACCTATTAAAAAAATAACAACAATAATAGACCTATTCATGTCATAATTCTTATTCTTTTCTCCCTCTCTGTACTTTCACCATCACCCTTTATTTCTTCTCATCACTACCTTTATGTTCATCCAATTTCTTGACCACTTGTCTCTCTTTCTTCTCCATTCATCGTCATTGAGGGACATAGTGTAAACAATTACAAATTTACAACCAAGCACAACTAAAAATACCATAATAAGACTAGAAGATATACAAACTAATATAATTGATGACCCAACTAACTTTCTATGTACGTAACATTTACATACGCAACTAGCTAATTTAACTTACTTCCACTTCACTCCAATCAATAACTATTAACAACTTACAGCTCATGCCGGCTCGACTTCTAACTAACTAACTCTAACATCTAATAACTACTTTCTAACAGATTCCAACTAACATACACCATGTAACCCCTTACGACACTATTTGTATACCAAAATCAGCAACCAATGCATAATACATATTACTTATTTGTAGTGTGTATTTTGTATTTCAATATGTATTATACATGGTGGCTGATTTTGGTGTACACATAGCATAACCCAATTGCTTATGACTCAAGTCACACATTCTCTCAAGTTAGAATCACGTGTGTGTGTAACAACCATGGTTAAAATGTTTACTGCTTAGTCGTTACTAGAAATGGGCATAAGCTAATGCCCTGCATTCAGCTTTACAAGATGATGCTACCATTGTGTTTTTCTTGCACTTCCAAGAAATAATGGATGTTCCCAAGAACAAACAACACCCAGCCACTAATCTTCTAGCTAGAATCTAAACATGTTCCAAAATTATTGTCTATGAATCCAGTAAGAACAAGGTCTACAGTTGCTGAAAACAATAATCCCATGGCAAGTTCTCCCTTGATGTACTTGAGAATTCTAATTGCCGCTTCAAAATGCTTAATTATTAACTGTTGCACAATCTGAAAACGGTCCCAATTTTGCTACTACATAAAATATTTTAGGCCTTGTAATTGTGAGATATAACAATCTTTCGATGATCCTTCTACTTAATTAGATGTTGAAGTAAGAGGAGGGCTAGAATTCATTGGTAACTCTGTTGTGTAATCCATGGGAGTCGATGCAGGCTTAGGCTTAGCAGCTAGCATATCATAGTGTTGGAGAAAGTTAAGATAACATTTTCATTGACATATTGCAATCCACCTCTTGCTTCAATCTACTTCACCCCAAGGAAGGAAATATTTTAGTTCACCTTGATCCTTGATTTTGAATAAATCTTTAAGGTATTGCTTTGATATACTTGATTTCTACCAAATCACAGCCAGCAAGTACTAGATCATCAATATATACCAAAATTTCAATGAATCCAAGGGAAAAACTCTTTAGTGAACTGCCAGTAACCATGTTTAGACTGCTTGTAATAACAGCCGATATGAAACAGCCAACAAACTTAGAATCCCACTTTCTAGTGATCATGACGTAACTAATGATTTGAGACTTATATATGGGATTTATTACTCTAATGTTTACTTTGAATTCAATTTAAATGTTATATTGTTTTTAATTATTCAATCAAAATAAGTGTACATATGACAAAATTTCATTGGTTTTCTATTAAGTTAATACCATCTCTTTGAGGTGTAACCAAATTCATTTCATCTATCAATTTCAATGCAACTCTCAATTCCAAATACATCTATTTTATCCCATTGTCACTACTAATTAATTTAGAAAAAAGCATACGAACGAGTAGTCAAAATTAACATACAAACCTTTTTTATTATAAAATTATTTCATTGTTTTCTTTTTCCTTTTACAAAAATGCAAAAAAACATAAAATAATAAAAAAGAAAACGAAAACTATAACGCCCTAAAATTTATTTACTGAGCTTAAGTCTTAGTAAAAAAATCTTAAAGCATTATGAAATGAGAATGGAGTATTATTAATATTATTATAGTTGAAAGAATATATAATTCTTGGAGCCATAAAATTTTTAAAACGAAATTAAACTCAAAGATCGTAGACATGCGGAAAAATTAATGTGGAATATCATGAGTCATCTAATAAGCATGATAGGAATATGTAGCTAAGTTAATTACATAATAAACTAGTCTCGGTTAGCGAAAGTTGAACCGGCTAGTTACAATAATAGTCATGAGTGTCTAAAGCACAACTTCCTATCTCTCCAATATTCACATCGCCACTTGGCATTATTTACCAAACGTAAATGAGTATATAAAGTTTCCATTTAATCTTTACAAACATAAACTAAACAAAGTGAAATCTCTTTCAAAAGATTCTTTGCCTTATAATTAACTTCCCAAATGAAGCCAATTCGTTCTCTAACGAGCATTGGAACCTACATCTGAAAAACATGTGATCATACAGAGTGAGAATCCCAACCATTGGGTTCTCAGTGCGATAAAAAGGCTCAGATAATTAAGATATAAGCTAACAGGAATCCAATGAACATTTTTAATTTTCTTCCCTTGTTTTCTTTCTTACTTATATTGCTTCATTAGTAACTCTTTAGGAAATTAAAAGAAACATCGAGTTTTACAACCACAAAACAAGACAATCCAATTAATCTATAAACAGAGGCATTTAGTACATTTAACAATTATAACATAGGTGGGGTTTCATTTGATCACAAGGTCGTTCATTCACGCCATTTGGCGTTTCGTTTACACATCATACATTTGAGAGTTCGCTATTGTATCAGAGTAGGGACGATAACCTAGAAGAATTCCCCGCACTCACCAACTCACGTATTTTTCTCTTTTTCATCAGCTATACCCTCCATAGGGTATTTATTAAGTCTAGGGATGTGTGGAAGACATGGTATTTTAGCTTAACTTGTAAAACTTGAAAACAAGGTTTTTACAGGGCTAGAGTCGATTCAAGATTGGAATGAATCGATTCTCTGGAGCAATAGATGAAAAATTTCATCACTGGGACGATTTGAATCAACTCATGAGGTTCATGAATCGATTTATAATACTTGAAAAATATTAGATTTGCTTCAGGTCCAAAATGAATCGGTTCTACCCCAATCAAGAATCGATTCTTCACACTTAGAAAATTTTCATTTTTGCTTTGAAGACAAATGAATCGATTCAAGATAGGGAGAATCGATTCTCTAGGACATAAGATTTTAAATTTTGCTACGGATCAAAAATTAATCAACTCATGCCTTGGGTGAATTGATTTTCTACACTTAGAGAAATTTTATTTTTCGTTTTCAAAACGAGTGAATCGATTCAAGCAGAGGAGAATCGACTCGTTTTATCCCAAAAATATTCTCTCACTCCCTGGACGATTTTGAATCGACTAAGGAAGAAGGTAAATCGATTTTGAAGCTCGAAAATCTCATTTTCACAAAGTTTTAGGTCATATGAATCGATTCCCCTCGAGGTGAATCGATTCATATGCAGAAAAATGGTTCTTCTGCATAATTCAAAGTTTTCACTCAAAATTCAAACCTTTATCATTTTTCACTCATCTACCCAAATTCAATCATTCCAAAATTATTTGATAGAGTTTAACTCAAGCTACACATTCATATAGTTTTCTTGAAATCCTTTGAAATATAGAGTAAGAAATCACTCACCAAAATTCACCCAAAAACCAAAACACACCATTTTCACTCTCCAATCCTTTTAAAAACCAATCTCCACACTCCCAACTTTCATTAACTCTTTCCATTACATACAACACATTTATATTCACAATCAATAGCAAGATTTTCACAATTTACAATCATTTCACATATATCTATATAATTCAATTTCAATAATCAATCATCAACATCATAGGCAAATTTAAAGAAAACAATCAATAGGCAACTAATCCATGTCTTCATGTGAGATTATATGTTAATTTCAAGAATCTTAAACGGTACCTCTTGAAGCCTAACTTGATTTCAAGCCCTAATCTCTTGAAAACTTCCTAAATCCCTTCCTAGTCCAAGAATCTCCTCAAATCACAATCACCCACTTACCTTTGCACTCTACCAAACGCTCAACCTTGCTGTAGCACTTCAAAAACAACATTTCCAACTTAGGGTTCATGACCCATTGTGAGAAAAATCTAGGAAAGAGTGTGCCTTACCTATCCAATTGAGTTTGAAGGTAAATCCTTGCTCTAACTCAAACTAAGATGCTCCTAAAACATAAAAATTAAACTTTGAGTTCCAATCATTGGAACCCTAATTTTTACAGGTTTCAAAGGGAGAAATGGGGAAGGATTTTTCGATTTCTTACCAAGTTGGTTGGTAGGGTTTCGTAGAGGAAGAAGTGAGCTTTACGTAGCCACAAAAGGGGGGGCGATTGGAGCTCCAGTGAGAAAGTTACGGAAGAAAGAAGTTGGAGGTGTGAGATTTCCTTTCTCTTCTTCTCTCTCAATGTTATTGTTGCTGCAGTTGTGTGTGTGTAAAGCAAACGTGAGTTTCCTTAAGGGTGATGGGGCAATCTTGTCCTTTCACTCATTTGGCCCACTTTGGGCCAAAATTTTACAGTTAGGTGTTTGGGTTTTAACTTTAAATATCGTTTTATCCTTTAATTACCTATTATTAGAGTTTTCTCGAAATTAAATATTATTATTTAAATTTGGAATTTTACAAAAACTAAATACACTCTAAGATCTAGAGTTTAGAATATTAACTTATTAACATTATTGATTTTTTTTTGTTATGACATACTAAAAGCGTGATTCGAATTTTCCGACACTTGTTTAAGTGGACAAATGAACTAATCACCTGCAGATTTGAGATCTATTTAAAATTTTGTTGCTAATCAATGGGTTGCTGCATACAAAAGGTGAGATTCAAATCTTCGACATTTGTTTAAGCGGATTAATAAATCAACCACAAAACCAATTCAAATTCAAATTGGGGAAAAGGAAAAAATTCCCCCCGAGCTTCTGAAAGTGGGACAAAAGTACCCCTCACGTTTGGAAAATACTCACAAGTCACTCACCGTTTGATAAAGTGGACATCTATGCCCCTCCGTTTGCTTAGCCACACACAGCAACGAAAGGTGATGATGTGGACAGAAATGTCATACACGTGGCATTAATGGTGCCACAGCGTCACACTGAATCCCCAATGATGCAAAAACGATGTTGTTCCCCAAAATGTGAACCCAAACTAAAAAGAGAACCTCCAGATATTGATTCTCATATCAACCTTACACTCGGAGTTGACGACAGAAGCAACGGCGGGGGACTTATCGGCGGGGACGGTGCCCCTGATCCCATCACAGATAACTCTAATCCAACCTTCTTGCATCAATGTCGCTTTAAAGTTTGATTCTTTTCTTTAATGGGACCTTAATCCTTACACTTTATTTTAGCTCAAATTTAGGTCAGGGTCTTCACGTTTTCATACTTGATCAGCTGAATAATCAACCATTGTGTATTTATATTGATTAATGGCATAGTGATTATTTATCATTAGTTCATAAATTAGTAGCACCAGGATTCACGATCAATGTAAGAATCTAGTGTCTGGTGTTGACTCAATTAATGTGAGAAAACCGGATTTTGATCTATAAAGTGAATTTGGTTTGATCCTAGTTCGGTCCAATTAAAAAAAATGCTTTGTTTGTGTTTCTTTAGAAGGATTGTAGACTATTCTTCTTGTCCGATTCATGGTGTTCAATTGTTGGTGTTTGCTTTACTTATATGCCCTGAAGGTTGATGAACCCATATTTCATGATAAAATATGTGTTATATTAGATGGGCTTATCGATCTAAATCTGCATAATTGCTTGTGAATAGCCATGTTTGTGAATCTTTGCTATATTTGTTCCAATTGAGAAATATATGCTAAATTAGCCTAGAATTAAGTAGAAACTATACAATTTCATCCCACTTGGTGCCTTGATGTATTTTTTAGTATATTTCAGGACTTTAGGGATTGAAAAGTGCTTGAGAAAGGCTAAGGAAGGCATTGGAAGCAAAGGATTCATGAAGAGGAGCCAAAACAAAGGAAGCTGCCAGACTAAGTTGCGTACGCAACTTTCTCCCTTGCAGCATCCAGTGAGCTCTCTGGACAGAGTTATGTACGCAACTTTACGCTGCAGAGTGATATTAAATGAAGGCCAGAATTGGAATTTCGTATTTCCGGGCCAATGCCTAACCTCTTTGAAGCCCAATTCGACCTATATGGAGGGAGAACTGCTGAAGCACAAGGCATATTCACACATTAGGATCAATGGTAGTTTTGAGAATAGTTTAGAGAGTTTTTGGGAGTGTTCTTCATACCTCTCATTTTCTCTCTTAGGTTCTTTAATTTTTCCTTCCATTTTCAGCCATCACTAGCCAAACTCTTTATTTTAATTCATGTTTGAATGCTTGTTTAATGCCACTCTTGTTTAATTAATGCAATTTACTTTTCCTTCTTTCATCCACTTCTCTATTTCTCAATTCTAGCTTTTATGTTCTTATGTTCTTATCTTGTTCTTGCTTAATTTTATTTTCTCTTATGATCTATTGCTATTTTGTTGGTAGATTATTGATAATTGTTATTTCTCTTGCCTATTTACTCTATTAATCATCTTGCTTGTTGATTTCTCTAGTTATTTACCATGTCTTTTTACTATGCCCGCCAAGTGTTTGATATTTTGTTTCTTATGGATATGGAGTAGTTTTCTTGTGCCTTGGTCATGGGTTGAGGTGTGGATGATCTTAGCCACTAGTCCCTAAGGAAAAGAATGGGTTAAGGTCAAGGTTAAAACTGTTCCGTTAACGCTACCCCCTGCCAACAGTATGGGAACCTTAAATGATACAGACTCAATTCGGTGTTGAATGCACTATTGGTGAGTTCTTCCTGGTGATGCGGGATTTTCTCGAGTCTGTAGAGACCTAGGTCCCCCGCTGTTGTGTATCCTAGGACTTCCGAAACGGAGTTAACTTCCACCCATTCGACCATTAGACAGAATGGGCTTTGTATCTTACGTGACAACCATTCATAACTAGGATTAGTGGTGATCATAGAGACACATTATACTTCAACTCAAGACCAGGCACCCTTTATTATCATCAGTTTTATCTAATTGTTTTCTTGCTCGTGTTCTTAACACCCAACTATTGCAACCCCCCCATTTTTACAACCATTTGCGAGCCACAATATTTCAATTTCTAGGGAGAACGACCCGAGTTTAATACTCGGTATTTTTAATTGGTTGCAAGATTTGTGACACCTTTCTTTGTTGACTAACCCCGCTATCAATCTCACAATTAGTTTGAATTCCTCTATAACGATAACCTGTTTTCAAAATCAAGGCATTCTAAACCGGTCGCTGGAGCGGCCGCAAAGCGTCCGTCAAATGGCGCCGTTGCCGGGGAATTGAAAAGATATGCGCTTGTTCATGGTTGTTTGTGAATATGTTCATAGTGTGAATATGATAATTTCCTAGGCTTCTAGAATCGTTAGGTTTGATTAGTTTAGTAAATATAAGTAGTATGATAATTAGCAATTTGTTCCCTTTTTGAACTAGTCCTAATCTATGCTGCACCATCATTTGATCTGAATCGCAGGTACATTTATCATTCTGCATGGACGGCAACCCTGTAGCCATGAATCGCCAAGGGTGGGAACCTTGTCAAGTTGGATATGACTCTGATAGTAGTAATGACGGATACTTTACCTGTGAGGATTCCTTGTCAACGTATCAGATTGATAATGTAGAATTTCACCACCGAGCTCGGTTTGAAGCAATATTCGAAGGTCTAGTGCAAGAGAGGACTGAAATCATGGAAGCGCAAAAAAGGATAGAAGTTCAACTGCTGACAGCAGCAGAACTGGCAAGCTCCGTTATGCGTCAATTTGCACATGCTACCTCACCATGTCAGGAAGAGGGTTTAGGCGCTATTACTTTGCACTCAGGAACTCAGCTTCCATGACACCATTACTGCTGAGGGAAGAAATATGCGGGGGATGTTGAGCACGAGGAAACGACCCCCACCGCAGAACAAGAAACAACTTCCTGTCAAAATAAAAAAAGTGGTAGACCCTAACTTTAACTCGCTTCCGTTCCCAGCAATTGCCAAGAAAATGCGTAAGGTTAAGCTACCAGATCCGCCATCATTGAGCTCCTCAAAAAGGTGGAGGTAACTCTTCCTCTTTTTGAATTGATACAACAAATGCCCAAGTATGCTAAGTTCCTTAAGGAAATATGCACTCATAAAAACAAAATTAGGGAACTAGACACTGCCAAGGTAGGGGAATCAATATCATCTGTGCACAATCTCTAAGCCTTGCCTTTTGATCTACCAAAAAAGTATGGCGACCCTGGTCCTTACCTGGTCAACTGTTTGGTAGGGGATGTACTATTACCTGACTGCATGTGTGATTTAGGGGCTTGTGTCAATATCATGGCACTGTCGGTATATAAGAAACTTCACGTGGATCCACTCAAGGAATCAGTTGTAAGATTTGTTTTGGCTGACAAAAGCGTCACATCTGTAGTAGGGAAGGCCGAGGATGTGTTGCTACAAATAGAAGAGTTGGTTTTCCCGGTGGACTTCTATGTGCTAGACATGCCTGATGAAGGAATGGGGAAGCAGACTTCAGTATTGTTAGGAAGATCGTTCCTCAGAACCACCAAATTCAAACTTGATGCCTTCTCAGGAACATTCTCATTTGTTGTGGGCCCAAAGGTGATCAAGTTTAATGTGAAGAAGAAGGTAATAGCACCCGTGGTTGACCACACCCTACTCCAATGCGATGTGATCAATGAACTAGTTGCCGAAGTCAATCAAGAAAGGTCAATACAAATGATGGATGGAGAAGATGACACCACCTGGGATTTCGAGAGTTGTATTGTGCCAACAATAGTTAGAATAGAAAGCAAGGAACCGGAAAAAGAAGCTAAATCAGAGTTGAAACCTCTTTCACCCCATCTTAAATATGCCTACCTAGAGGGCAACAACAAATGCCCAGTAATCATTTTAGGAGAGCTCTGTTCTCAAGAGGAAACAAAGCTTCTTGAAGTCCTGAGAAAACACAAGGGAGTTATTGGGTGAAGTCTTGCGGACATTAAGGGTATAGACCCACGGACTTGCACTCATCGAATTTACCTGGAAAATGATGCAAGGCCAGTAAGACAGCCCCAACGGAGGCTAAACCCAACCATCTTGGATGTGGTGAAGAAGGAAGTCACAAAATTGCTCGATGCCGGGATCATTTACCCCATTTCAGATAGTGAATGGGTAAGCCCGGTACAAGTGGTACCAAAAAAATCTGGAATCACAGTTCTAAAGAAAGATAATGATCAATTGGTAACCACCAGGGTCCAAAATTCATGGAGAGTCTGCATAGACTACAAAAGACTCAATCAAGCCACTAGTAATGACCATTATCCACTCCCATTCGTTGATCAGATGCTTGACCGCCTGGCAGGTAAAACACAATGCTGTTTTCTTGATGGTTATAGTGGTTACTTCCAAATACACATAGATCCTGAAGATCAGGAAAAGACTACTTTTACATGTCCTTTTGGCACTTTTGCTTATCGCCGGATGTCTTTTGGTTTGTGTAATGCTCCGGCGACATTCCAAAGGTGTATGAGTAGTATTTTTTCAGATTTGATTGAAGAATGTATGGAGGTCTTCATAGATGACTTTAGTGTATATGGGACATCCTTTGATACATGCTTAGATAACTTAGCTAAGGTCCTTAAAAGATGTGTTGATACAAACCTTGTTCTTAATTTTGAAAAATGTCATTTTATGGTTAAAGAAGGTATTGTATTAGGACACATTGTCTCGGAGAAAGGTATTACCGTTGACCAAGCTAAGGTTGATGTAATTTCAAGTTTGCCTCACCCTGCCATAATACGGGAGATTCGTTCTTTCCTTGGTCATGCAAGATTTTACAGGAGATTCATCAAGAATTTCAGCCAAATTGCACTTCCAGCTAATGGACAACTACATGAGCAAGTTCTCATGTACCAACTAGAGGGATATGACAATGGTAATTCTAATATGGTTTGTAGACTCAACAAGGCCCTTTATGGCCTCAAACAAGCTCCTAGAGCTTGGTTTATGACATTACATGCTACACTAGTTAAATTAGGATTCCATAACTTACAATCTGACACCTCTCTCTTTGTTAGACATACATCTAAATCTGTGATATACCTGCTATCTTATGTGGATGATATTGTTATAACAGGCAATGATTCTATAGAAATTGACTCTCTAATTAAGCAACTTAACCATATTTTCCCTCTCAAAGATATGGGCCATTTGAATTTCTTTTAGGCCTAGAAATAACACACTTGTAGGGAGGCAGAGTTCATGTATTCAACAAAAGTATACCAAAGACATTTTGGACAGGGCTAGCATGTCTCAAGCGAATCCCATGCCAACTCCAATGATTTCTACATTGAAACTTCATAAAGCTGACTCTGAATCGTGTGAGGATCCAAAGCAATACAGATCCATTGTAGGTGTTCTACAATACCTCCCAATTACTCGGCCAGAAATTGCATACTCTGTAAACAGAGTATCTCAATTCATGCACAATCCAACTTTGCACCATTGGAAGGCTGTTAAACGAATACTAAGATACATAGCAGGTACAGTTAATGAGGGATTGGTGTTTTCAAAAGTTTCTAACTATAGACTTATTGGTTTTGCAGATGCTGATTGGGTGCAGACATGGATGATTGCAAGTCTATAACTGGATATTGTATTTACCTTGGCAGCAATCTCATAGCATGGAAAAGCCAAAAACAAAGCAAACTGAGTCGAATCACTACTGAAGCAGAATATCGGGCAGTTGCATCAGCTCATCGCAATCCAAAAGCTCTTGGCAGAATTGCAAGTTGAGCAGAAATTCCCTCCAAAAATTTACTGTGACAATTAGAGTACATGTCAATTAGCCTTAAATCCGGTCTACCATAGCAGGTGCAAGCACATGGAAATGGATATTCATTTCCTTAGAGACATGGTAACTCAAGGAAGCTCTTTTTCTTGCATATTCCTTCTCAAGACCAGGTGACAGGCATCTTTACGAAACCAGTCTCAGTGAATTTGTTTACTAAATTCCATAGCAAACTTAGGTTATGTCCAACTCCTACCTAAGTTTGAGGGGGGGCATTGAGGGTATTAAGTTAGTTAACTTGTTAAGTCATTGATTGGTTAGTTACTTAGTTTTATTAGTTGGCTATTAACTAACTTATCTTGGTTTTCTTTAGCTATAGTCTTGGTTTTCTTTAGCTATAGCTCACACCTATGTATCATTATAAATACTCTTGTAATTCTACATTTCTGGTTAATCAAGTTTGTTAATTCAGTTTCATTCATAACTCTGATATTAATAACTCCATGAAGATGTGGAGTTCAATTTTGATGAAAAGTGTATTGAGGCATTCAATAGGCTGAAAACTGCATTGACTACTGCACCAATAATTAGAGGACCTGATTGGAACTTGCCATTTGAGATTATGTGTGATGCTTCTAACTATGCAGTGGGTGTCACGCTAGCTCAGCGCGAAGGTAACATTCCTTACACTATAGCTTATACATCTAAAACACTGGATCAAGCACAAAGCAATTACGCTACTACCGAAAAGGAACTGCTTGCTGTGGTTTTTGCTCTAGAGAAATTCAGACCTTATTTACTGGGCTCCAAGGTAGTAGTGTACTCTGATCATGCTGCTTTGAAATATTTGCTAAAGAAGAAAGAGTCCAAACCTCGATTGATAAGATAGGTTCTCCTTTTGCAAGAATTTGATCTTGAAATTTGAGATAGGAGCGGATCCCAAAATTTAGTGGTTGACCATCTAAGTCGGATGGAAAACACAAAAAAGGACCCACTCCCTATTGATGACTCTTTTCCTTTAGAAGGATTGCATGCTATAAATAGGATTATACCATGGTTTGCACCAATGGTCAATTATCTGGTAGGGCACACTTTTCCACCGGAGTTTTCAAAGCAATGAAAAAAGAAGTTAAAAAGTGATTCCAAGTATTATATTTGGGATGACCCTTACTTGTAGAAACGAGGTGCCGACCAAATAATTAGGCGATGTGTGCCAGAATCTGAGTTCCAGCCTATTTTACACTCATGTCACTCATCTGAAAGTGGTGGCCATTTTGGACCACAAAGGACCGCAAGGAAAGTGTTGGATTGTGGGTTTTGGTGGCCTACACTATTTCGAGATGCTTACCAATTATGTAAGACTTGTCATCAATGCCAGAAGTTTGGAAATACTTCCCGAAAGGATGAAATGCCTCAGCAACCAATGTTGTTCCGTGAGATATTCGACGTTTGGGGCGTTGACTTTATGGAACCATTTCCAACATCAAATGGGTATACATATATTATTAACTGTGGATTATGTTTCTAAATGGGTGGAGGCTATCGCCACCCGTATTGATGACGCGAACACCGTTAATTCTTTTGTAAGGAATAATATCATATGCAGGTACGGGTCACCAAGAGCAATAGTAAGCGATCAAGGAACCCATTTTTGCAACAGGAAGCTGGAAGCACTAATGAAGAAATACGGAGTAGTCCACAAGGTAGCCACTACGTACCACCCACAGATAAATGGACAAGCAGAAGTTTCAAACAGGGAAATTAAAAGAATCTTGGAAAAGGTTGTGAATCCAAACCGGAAAGATTGGAGTATAAGGCTTGGCGATGCTCTATGGGCTTACAGAACTGCTTATAAGACCCCCATAGGAATGAGCCCCTTCCGGATAGTCTATGGGAAAGCTTGTTATCTTCCAGTGGAGATAGAACACAAAGCTTATTGGGCGATAAAAGAGTACAACATGGATCTGCAAGAAGCAGGGTTGGAAAGGAAGCTCCAATTGGAGGAATTGGAAGCAATAAGGTTTGAATCCTATGAAAATTCTAAGCTTTACAAGGAGCGAGCAAGGGTAATACATGACAGAGGTTTGAGGAGAAAAGAATTCAACATTGGAGACAAGGCCCTCCTTTACAATTCAAGACTCTGATTCATGCCTGGAAAGCTCCGATCAAGATGGGAAGGACCTTACATGGTCAAGGATATATCCCCTTGCGGAACAGTAGAATTGGAGCCAGAGTCAGGAGGCACTACTTTCAAGGTCAATGGCTATCGGGTAAAACTATATCATGAGCAAAACAGTGGTAAAGAAACAGAGGTGTATCTTCTGGAGGATGTGAGTGATCACCAAGGCACAATTGATGATCATTTGGTGGAGAACGACTCTAAATGGAAGTGATGAAGCCCTATGCAACAATGTCCAACTTAAGGACACTAAACAAAAGTGCTAGGTGGAAGAAAACCCACCATGGTAAAACCCTCCAATCTTATCTCTTTTCCTGCATTTTGTATATAGTTGTTTTGTGAAGAAGGTTGGTTCTCTTTTGTTAGTTTATGCATCATAGAAAAGGGGTTGGATATTAGGTGTACATAGTGTAGTTAGGTCTAGAACCCTTTGGAAAATGGACGATAGGGACAAAGGAATAGAATTATGCATGCCTCAAGCATGGGTTTTGAAAAATTTGTCATAAAAATTCAATTATGTTCCCTATGTTGCGTACGCAACCTATGCAGCCCTGCAGCGATGCGTACGCAACTTCCCTACTACCAAAAGAAAATTTTGATTCTGTCCCAGAGTTGCGTACGCAATTTTCTAAGTTGCGTATGCAACTTCCAAAAATTCTTGGACAGAGAGCTCACTCCGAGGGGTTGCGTACGCAACTTTATCCTGACTCCAAAGTTGCGTACGCAACAAAGGCCCATAGGCCCACTCAGCATGATTAAAAGCGCTGATGCCTTCTACTCCTTCTCATTTTCTCTTCTACTATCCTTCAAACACTCTCATACTCTCTTTTTCCCCAAACCTATCTTGCTCTACCTTCCATCTCCATTATCATCATCGTCCTTCATCATCACCACCAAGTAAGTGCTTCATAGCATCATTCATCTCATCTCATTCTCTCCTCTTCTCATACTTAGATCATGATAGTAATAGTTTTTAATGATGATAGATTGGTTAGTAAACTAGGATTAGAAGACCAAATGCATGCTTTTGATGTTCTTTGATACTTGTTGGTTGACAATGATAACTTTGTGCTTGAAATTGGGATTGAACACTTGGTTTTTGCACAAAATCCTTGCTTTACAAAAATTGCACACCAAGTGTTCGACAAAATATCTCATAGCAAATTTGGCCCCAATTTTAGTTTAATCCTTGCCTTGCAAGTTGCATCACACTTTGCTTTGATCGTTGGATGATTGTTGGTACCAAATTTGGGGATGACTTGATACTTAGAAGTACAATCCATTGATAGCATGCTTGTTTAGTCATGAAGTTGTGAGTTACACTATATTGTTTAATGATCATGTGCCTCATGCTTACTTGGTTACTATTTTCTGGTTTTCAGATGGAACACAAAAAGAACCAAGCCGCACTTAAGGGAAAGGAAAAAGTCAGGGCACCACCAATCCGAGTCTCACCTAGACTCGCTGCCCTAAGAGCTCCACGATCTCCACCATTGAAGATAAGGACACCACCATCACGAGCATCACCTAGGCTTGCAGCATTGAAGGATCCACTTCTTCTACCTTCACCTACCTCCGTAATCATGCCTGAGAAGCTCTTAGTGCTTGCCCTGGCAGCACCTGTGACCACACCTCCTTCAGTGGCGACTGTATCAAAGAACCCCATTGCCCCGATTTCAGAAACTCCGCAGCCACACAAACTCAGGAGAACTGCTAGAATGTCAGTAAAGCCAATTAGGCGCAGGTTCTCCGAGAGGATTATTGCTAAGAGGGGACCGTCTCGAGCAGTGATTACAGAAAGAATCATCATAGATGATAGTAGTGATAGTGAGATCAACAAGGAAATTGAAGATAATGCCAAGGAAGCAATTGCAATAGATGAACCCCTCATCCCAGAAATGGAAGAGGTCCCCGAAGAAGAGCAGCGGTTTTGGGATTATGATGATCTCGATGATTGGGGAACTGCAGAACCAGCTGATAATTCCAAGGCAAGTTGCACCAAGCAACCACCACAAGACCTTTAGCTCAACACGGCTTTTGTGCACTGAGGACCGTGCACACTTTAAGTGTGGGGTGGTAGAGCTCCGTAACTTTCATAAATAATTTGATCCAGTTTAATTCTAGTTGAACAATTTACATGCTTTCTTAGTTGGTTTTTTTAATAACTGTTGGATGCTTGGTAGTTAGTAGTTTAAACTTTGCTGAGATTGGATTTTTTAAAAAAAAAAACAAACACTGTGTTTTTCCATTTTGATTATAAAACATCCAATCGGTTTATTCTCTTATGGATGATGATTGCACTTCAAAACAGGATTTTAATTGTGCGCCCTCTTTTTGGGACCCCATAAAAAATTTCTTTGAAAATCTTTTGAAACTTGATCTTTATACCACCCGATTTGAAAAAAAATCTAATCTAGAATAGAGTGAAAGAACACACAACACAGAGAGATTTGAGTCTTAAAGAAGTAGTTCTACATTTTAAAAGAACCACCATTTTCTTCTTGTGTGTTACTTCCTCTTCTATGATTGCAATTCATGAATTAATTGATTATATATGTCCATCATTGTTTATATTGTGCGTATTCATATGATTGAGGCCTTTGTTTTCAAAAGCTCACTTACCAAATGGCCTAAACCTTGAAAATCACCCTTGAAGCCAACTTTGAGCCTTAGTACCCCTTCCTTCAAATTTAGCTCATTACAAGCCGTAAAAGTGCAAAACCATGATTGTCCTTGCTTGATCTTTGATTAATTTAGGATTTAGTGGTCAGCATTTCTTTATGAGAGAAGAAAAGAAAGGGAATTAAGGAAGATAGTACATTGTGAGTGGGTGAAAATGGGTTTTCAAAAGAAGAAATATCATAAAGCATTTGGGAAGTACATGTATGCATGAAACATATATTGTAAGCATATACACTTGCACAAGCTATCAAAGAAAAGAAAAAAGTGACAAGAAAATATGTTTGAAAAAAAATTGAAAAATATAAATAAAAAGAAAATAGAAAGAAAAGTCTTTTGTCACTTTAAAGTAGTAAAACAAAAGCTACTAAATAAGCAAGTGTATATGCCATAATCATTCATTATAGGAAAATGCATCGCATGTATCTTTAAATTGCATTGTGAGCCTTATTGGTTTCGGGTTGGAGTGAAGAAAAGAGAAAGCTAGTTGCATCCTTTGTTAATCAAATATTCAAATTTTCAAGCTCACTTAGCCAAATATGAATTCCTACCTTTACCTTGGCCCCATTACAACCATGAAAAGCCCTCTTGATGTTGCACACATATATACATTTGATGTTGATT
>JASCZI010000277.1:0-13933 GCA_036250425.1 Stylosanthes scabra
AAAGTATGATTTAAAACATGTTTATTATAATTTTGTAACTTTGACTTAAGTTTGATTATTATAACCGGACTTTGATTATGATTTAAAGTGTGTTTGATTATAGTATATTTTCTAATTTTGATTTAAATTTTTGAGTTTGATTATAATAATGAGTATGTTTATTATAATCTTATTTTTAAACTTTAATTTAAAATGTTTGATTATAGTCTTATTTTTAAACTTTAAATTGAGTTTATTTTATTATTTTTTTATTGTTAAATTTTAACTTATAGTATGTGTGATTATAATTTTATTTTCGAATTTGATTTAGAACTTAATTAATTATAGTATTATTTCTTAACATTGATTTGAAGCTTATTAATCTTAATAATTTATAACTTCCCAAGATAAGGGACAATAATAAAAAAAAAACTATTGGAACATCCATGATCCATCTAAAGGAAAAGCTACCAACAATTGTGATAGATTCCTCAGAGGCCACAACTCACAAGCTACGTTAAAAGAGGACGTACATTTGTGGATGTTTACTGGAATGTGAAGTTATAGGCACGTGACATAAGAAGTAAGTGGCTGAATTGTTTTAAATTTGTATACGTATAAAAATACAAAAATACATGGAGACTGATTTTAGTGGCTGATTTTGGTGTACAAATAAAATTATTAAAATTCACTTTTCAAACGATTGTGTCAGACTTGAGAAATATATAATTTTAAATGTTTATAAGTAATATAATATTTTATCTTAAAAAATTTTATAATAATGAATGAATTATAATCAAATGCTTGATATTTTTTTTGAATTTGTGGGAGACTATCATTTATGTCGTGTATTGCTACATACACTAGTTTGTTTCTAAAAACTTGTTAGATTCTCCTGGTGTAAACATTACTCTAATAAGGTAGAATGTAGGCATGTAACTTTGGGATAAAGTGTATTATTTGATAATTTATAATCAACCTTGTATGATATGTAAGATGTCTATTAAAAATGTTATGTTGATTTATTATGATTAACATTAACCCTGTTTGAAACTCCAATTAAAGGTATTTTGCTAAACTTAGGTTAAAGAGACATGGTTAGGATTAATATGATGATTCTATTTCATTCTTCTAATAATCTTCATACATTTTATAGAGCATTAGATAACTCCTTATTTATAGAAGGGATTGACTAGAAATAATCTTAAAACTAATTAAGTAATTAACTAGAAGGGGCGTTCACCTGGAATATTACCAGGAGGATGATAGTTACATCTAACCAGGGTACCTATATCATTGTGGCACTTGACTCTAAAACACCCTACATCCGTAGAGCGACTCCAAACAAGTTGAGTATAACTACGACATTCCCCACCAACACACTTGTTTGCTACATGGTCGTAGAATTCTTTTTGAAAGAACCATGTAAAGACAGCTTCTATTCCTAAGAAAGTTCCATTTCCCCATTCACGTGCAAGGTTCCAACCAATACCACTGCTTATTAAAGGTTTACTTCCTAAACAGTCTATACTGTGATTATATAAGAATTTCCGAGCTTGCCGTTTTAGGTCTAGGTTCCACCTAAGTGGTGGAGACGAAACAAGTCTACGCATATTATTGTGATATTCAAGATAGACTTCTTGAGAAGAGCGTCCTGCTGCTGATGAGTACAATGAGATTATACTCGTAAAACTTACTAACACCACTAACATAGTTAACAACATTTTCATTTTTTTTTTTGTGCTACGTACGATGATTTAAAAAAAGGGTGACTTTTTTATGTTGGATTATTTTTTCAATGGGGCCTGCGGTATATGTAACAATTGGTAGCATTTATTTATATGCACGTTTTGTCATTTGATATAAAGACTTAAATATATACACATGTATTGATTTATTAGAGTATCTAGAAGGCAATTACAAGTTTGTTAATTGTTGAAGCAGAATGGTTATGTTAAAACATTAATATAATTAAGTCTGCGTTTGTTTATGAGGACAGGACAGCACAAAACACTGGGACAGAGACAGTAGAATATAGACAGTGAAATTTAATATCTTTGTAGTGTGTTTGACAATAATAGACAAGACACACATGGATAAAGCTAAAATTTAACGTAAATGATATTTTTATTATTTTAAAAATGGTAATGTTGGAATAATAAATAATTTTGTGTATAAAAAGAAAAAAAAATTATTTGTCCATCTTTCTAAATTTTGTGTCCATCAGTGTCCTTCGTTCAAAAGTGGATACAGAGACAGTGGACAATCAGTCAGAGACAGTGGTTCAATGTCCATGTCTCTGTCACCAAACAGATTTATGTACATCAATATCTATGTCTTAGTGTCCTGTCCACCAAAAATAAACACAGCCTAATATCCCTTGGCTCTTTCATCACTTGGGGGAGGTAGGGGTCAAAAACCCTTTTGAATAGGCATATGAACATATATATTAGATGCTTTTGTAATATATATTTGAGTTTAATATTAAGTTAATAATGTGATTTTATGTTGACAAACTTTTGTTAGGTATATAGTTTTGAGGTTTAAAATTTACAATTTATATTTATGTATTACAATTTAGAATTTACTGTTAGAGTTTATGATTTAAAAGATAAAAGAATTATTTTAAAAAATTGACTTAAATTGGATGGAAAATAATTATTTTTTTAGTTGAATTCATGATTTTATTATTCGTGTTTCTCTTGAATTGTCAATTTTTTTTTTCAAAAAGAAATAAGATTCTTAATTAAATCTTAAACTTGCGGCGGATTACCTATTAGCTTATCAGATTAGGAGATCATATCATTGGAAAAAAAAAACCAATTCAAACCTGATGTTATTATTAGCACAAGTGGTAGTGTTTTTTTTATATATAATTATTGATAGTTTTTTTCTTTTTTGCAAAAGAAGAAATCAACTAACAACGGTGTTTAGGGATATCTCACAAACTCTATAGGAGAGGTACATTGCTATATGGGTGAACTAGTGTAAGCTACGAATGAGAGAGGCCAGAATTGAAGGACTGTGTGCGGTGGTTCAATTCTGCCTGGAAGATATCGGAGTGGATGAGGAAGACTTGCTTGTGCTGGTTGATGATAATACATTAGTTCAATGGATACTTGGAAATGATGAGTTAGCTTGGGACCAAACTTTTTTAAGGAACAGGGAGGAGTGTGAAGAATCTATTCCTAAATGCAACTCTGAAGTAGTTCAAAGAGGGTAAGAAATTCAAGAAGCATGATAAATGGCGTGAACTTGCTGTACCCAAGAATGAAGCATGGACCAAATGGGAACTGCATAATGAGTAGTAATTGAACATAAGTAGCTTGTCCTAGATATCTTGATTGTAGTTTGTTTGAATTAGCTTGCTGTTGATGTAATAGGCTACGGTGGCTTTGGTTAGACATTTTTTATTTGTTAATTTTGTAAAGTCTGGCCTGGTTGGTTCTATTCTTTGATGGCAATGTCGAAGGAGAACTTGTAATGGATCGATGCCAGTAACTTTCTCCCCCATTTGGGTTGAGTACTTAAAATAATCGAAAAAAAAACTAATAACGGTGTTATTAATTAGGTTAAAAAAAAAGAGCTAATATCAACCAAAACCAATAATCACTCGTTTTTTACAAGTATTCTTTTACCTCTTATTCACTCTTTTTCTAGTTGGCTAATATTAGTTGATTCATCCTTCTTAGGATTTGTTTTGCTCTCTTTATTTACACAAAAAAAAAAAACCCAAATTTGATTCGTGTAAGTGTGGGCAATAGATTTATTGCCAACCTTCTATTGGTTATACCACTGTAAGATATGGCTAACATTAAACTTAATTATTTATATTTAAACTCTCGATTGATTCACAAATTTGTGTTTTGTCATGTACTAAATAAACTTTGCATTTCTTTTATAAACTTGTATTAGATTCACAAGTTGTAAAATTCCGTTGAGACTCTTATATTCTTTAAGAATTAGAAAATAAACTATAATTCAATAATGCTACATATCCAAGTATTTAGCCAAACCAAGTCCAATCAAGTGTTTTTCAACCAATCTCATTCAGCGCGTGTATTGCACGCTCGAAGCTCACTCTCCCAAATTTCAAAACTACGAAAACCTAAGCCAGTTTTTCCACTTCCGCCTCTTCCTCCTTTTCCTCACTCTTCTTCCTTCTACTGCATCGTCATCATCGTTACTACCGCCGCTGTCGTAGTGGTCGATGTTGCTGCTGTCGTTGTAGTCAATGCTGCCGCCATGGTTGAAGCCATCATCATCAACGTCATCTCTTCTTCTTCTTCATTGTTCTTGGTGTTGCTGTTATTGTTGGTGTTGTTGCTATTATTGTTGGTGTTATTGTTGTTGACGAAAAATTGAATTGGTTATTTTTAAAAAACAGAAACGGATTTTGAAGACAAGCAGAAACAGATTTAGAACAAAAACAGAAATAGATTTAGTATAAAAAACTGAATTGGATATTCAAGTTTGAATGAGAAACAGGATTGGATTTTCAGGAAACAGAATGCAAATAGAAATAGATTTTGAATGAAAACAGAAACGATTTTGAATTAAAAACTGAATTGAATTTTCAGGAAACAGAATAAAAAGTAGAAACGATTTTGAATGAAAATATAAACGGATTATTGGAAAGTTACTACTCAAATGTACTCCATCTTTTTTTTCTTATTTTTTCCTTCCTTCTATAAAAATCACGCAGTTGAGAACTAAAACAGCTAAAAAACCTAAATTAATTTCAAATTATCTGAATGGTTGAATTTGTTTAGGAAGAACAAATTAAAAAACTAACAAAAACTTAATAGTATCTATCCTCAACCAGGGACGGACGCACGGGGGCCCTTGCCCGCACGGTTGTTTTAAAAACAAAGAGTAGTTATGTATCAATAAAAATATTTGCCCCTAATACTGTAATGCCTCTGCCCTCTCATTAAATTATAATGATCTTTTTAGGTTTATTTTAAATTGTTCTTTTAAAGTTAACGTGCAATAATATTTATCTTATTAAATTTGAGTAGTAAAATAATTGTTTAATAATATAGAATTTAATTTCAATACATTAATATTATAAATATTTTTATATAATTATTCAATTACATTTATTTTTTTAGATGATCTTTAACATAATGAATATAAATAATAGTTATTTTTTATGTGACAATACACAATTAAACATATACTATAATTTTTAAATTTATAATAATGTATCAAAATTAAATTAAAAATATTTTATTCTTTTAAGTATAAAGAGAAAAAAATCTATTATAAGTTTTATTTATTCTAGATTAATATACTTTTTATAGTTTCTTTTTTATACATACATATAATTCAAATTTCTAATTTCAAATTATAAACAGTGTACCAACAAGTATAATTGAATTACTCTTTTATTTTTTAATGTGTATATAAATAATATAAATTGATTTAGTTAGGATAACTAGTTATTTATTATTTAATTAAGAGCCTTTTGAGTTTTAAATTTTGAAAAAGACAAAAGTGTATAATTTTTATAAATTATATATAATAAAGAGTATTTTAGAAAAAAAACTATGCATCAATCTATTCCAGTTTTCATATATCGATTAAATATGGTATAAATATTTATGTCGAATGTAATAATTTATTTTAGTATATTTTTGCCCTCACTCCTAAAATTTTCTGGATCCGTCACTGTCCTCAACTAATCAAGAACAACAAAACAGATTTGAATGGATCACGACAATGAAGAAGGAAGACGGCGATGAAGGGAGTGAGAAAAAAATATAGAAGCTTGCTAAAATGAATTTTGAAATAACGCAGGTGAGTGAAAAATGGGAATGATCGAAATTTAAGGGATCCAGTTTTTGAAAAAACGAAAATAGCTAAACATCCAAAAAAGGAGAGGCGCGTGTGAGAGAATTACTTGATTAAGCTTGGTTGTTAAACTTGGTTGTGTATAATTATTCATTTTTTATATACTATCGCATAAACCAAGTTATTTATTTTTTATGCTAAATAAAATATTATTTTAATATCAAATAATACAAAAGATAATACTTAAATAAAATTTTATTTGACATGAAAATAGTCTTCTATTTAATAAATAAGAAATGTATAAAAACGTAATTTTTTTAGATCGTATCTATGAAATTTTAATATTTTCTTTATTTATTTATAAAAAAATCAAAAGGTTATTTATTCTTTGAAATTTAAAGTCGTGGTTGACAATAAGCTAAAATAATTTGTCACGTTGAGTAATCTTACAGTAATTACTATAATGATGAGATTGAGTTAAGTGCTTAGATCAAAATTGTTGAATTAGTATTTTTAATTTTACACTTGCCTGGTATATATATGTTATTCTATTTTTATTTTCTGTTTTGGTCAATTAGGATTTTATTATATGTCATACATGGCTTTTATATATGGTCAATGATTTCATTTTTGGTCTACCCTTAATCATCAATGATTAATGAATAATAATTCAGCATAGGAGAACTAAATAGAAAACCAAAAATTAAAAAAATAAATAAAAGATAGAGAAAAAATCTTAAATTCAAATATATATTATCCAAGCCCAAGATATATATTAGTAGTTTAGTACTATATCCAAGTCCCTTATTAATTGCTGTATGTTCTTTTTATCAATCATTTTGTGTATGCTCTCACTCTCACATATTACAGCGGATCAGCAATTTTACTCTTGGCGGCACAAACTTACAGTCTGATTTGTATTTCTAATTTTTTTTTTGTTTTTTTAATGAATTTCAATTTTCAAGATTTTGCATAGAAAAATAAGAAAATAAAAAATAGAAAAAATGTCATTTGTATTTTAAATTCAAATCCTCTATCACTTGAATAACATATAACTTAGGCGTGTAACTTTTGCATAAAATTTATAATTTGATGGTTTAATCATCATCAACATATCTATCTTTGATATTGAAAGAACTATATTGAGTTATTAAGATTGTCGCTAACCCTACTTTTAACTTGAGTTTAATTTACTAAACTAACTCAGGTTAAAGGCATTGTTAGAATAAATGATCTCAATTGATGTTTTAAAATAATTCTTCCAATAATCTTAGTACATGTTATAGAGCATAGATAACTCTATTTGAAGAAGGATTGACTAGAAATCATCTTAAAGCAAATTAATTGATAAGAAGGGTCGTTGATTTGGAAGATTACCAGGAGGACTATAGTTACATCTAACAAGAGTACCTATAGTAGCATTTGTATTACTTCTGCAACGGACACTAGCGCAACCTAGATATGTAGAGCGATTCCAAACAAGTTGAGTATAGCTGCGACATTCACCACCAACACATTTGCAAGTACCATCTAATAACAGCTTCTGCTCTTAAAAAACGTCCGTTTCCCCATTGACGATCAACGTTCCAACCAATACCACTGGTAAATAAAGGATTATTTTCTAAGCAGTCCGTTTTGTGATTATTTAAAAAAATTTTAGCACGTCTTTTTAGTGTTGGGTTCCACCTTAGTGGTGGAGATGAAACATGTCTACGTAGAATGTTGTGATATTCAAGATAGCGGTTTTTTGGAGGTATTAGTTGTGCTAACGAGCACAATTCTATTATACTCGCCAAACTTACTAACACCACTATAATATTTAATAACCTTTTCATATTTTGTTATTTGTGCTACGTGAGATGATTTAAAAAGAAAGGTGAGTTTTTTTGTGTTGAATTATTGTTTCAACGTGGCTTGGGATATATATACATGAAGCATTTATTTATATGCTATTTTTATGTGTCATATGTATTGATTGATTTATTAGAAGATCTAGAAGGCAATTACAATTTAAAAGTCTGTTAATTGTTAAAATAGCAGAATGGTTAAGTTAAAATAAACTTTAAAACAATGTCCCTTGGCTCTTTCGTAACTTGTGGTAAGAAAGGCTTTTGAAAAGGCATATCAAGATATATATTATGCTTTTGTAATATATATTTGAGTTTGATTTTAATATAATGATACGGTTTTGCATTGACAAACTTTTGTCACGTATATAATTTTAGAGTTTAAAATTTAGAATTTTAACTTTTTGTCTAAGAATTTGGAATTTAAAATCAGAATTTACATCTTTATGATTTAAGATAAAAGGATAAATTTAAAAAGGTTCACTAATATTAACTGAAAAATAATTAATTTTCTAGTTGAATTCATAATTTGACACAATGAAATTAAATTTCCACATATAAACTTCATATTTCAAACAATATATAATTTTAAATATTTATAAGTAATTTAATATTTTATCTTTAAAAATTTTATAATAATGGATTAATATTTATTTATTAAGGAGTTTATTTTAACTTTCAAGATGTAAACTTTGAGACTTTACTTAGCCACAATAAGTGATGAACCAATTAATTAATTAATTAAATTAAGTGAAATAAATAAGTTTAGAGTCCAAAAGCAAGATAATAATATAACCTCAAAATTTGGCAATTTCGCTAAAATAATTGGATTAAGTGAATTTTTTGAGTGAAAATAAGTTAACTATCGTTAAAGACTGCGCAATAATCCAAACCGTCATTTTAAATGACAGTACCAACTTGAAGTTGTCGGAAAAAATATAATGAGATGATAAAAATGTAAAAACGGTCCTAAAAATATTTAGGACACAAACACAAACATCTATTTAAAAAATTTTGGTCCAAAGTTTAGTCAAATTACAAAATTATTGGAATGTCCTTCATTTAATGGCATAAACGTTCAAGCCCTTTTATTTCCATTCTTTCTTCCTTTTTCCAAAGGGAAGCAGAAAAAGAAAGAAAGAAGGAATGGAGGTGGTGATGAGCCACTATTCCTCCACCACTTTTCAACCTCAATAACTTTTACACGGGAGTTCCAATTGACGCATCGTTTGCGGCTACGTGAAGTTTGTTCCTTCCTCTTTGATCCTATCTGAACAAAATGGCAAGGAATTCAAATTTCCTTCATCATTTCTCAGCCCTAACATCTGCAAAAATTTGGGGATTTGTGGGTGTTTGAGTTTTGTAATTATTGTTGTTTTAGGTATGTTCTAGCTTGGGTATGAGCTAAGAATCCCCACTTATACCATTAATTCAAGGTAAATGCAATAACACCCTTGTTTTGACTATTTTTCATAAACCTTAGAATTTAGAAGTTGGGTATTTGTGTGCTGTAGTGTTTGAATGGGCTCATTGGAGGTTGAGAACGCCTATTGGAACCCGGGGTGTAACATCCCGAATTTCAGCGTGTTGTGACACTGCCTACGGTCAGGATGCGACACTTATCCTAACCTAATCTACTACTTCTTTAGCTAATTAATTACATATAAGCCTATCAATTTGAAACGTTAACATCAAACATGCATAATTTACTAACTATTCTTAATTTATATACTTATAAAACGAAGTGAGGACAAGGGTAGGTAACTGTTAAAACTCAAAATATATTAATTATTAATGTTATCACAGCCTTATCAAATCTACAAATACCTAAGAACTTGAAAATAAGATCTCGACCAGACCATACAAAGGTCTCCTGAGCTAGGACGCAGGTGTAACGTCCCAATTCTTAGGTTGCAGTACTAGTAATTGAGAGTTACCCTTCAGTAAACTCTAGGACCCTAGCTTATTATGATTATAGATATATAATATGAGCCTGTCACATAAAACGTAAATCGCTTACTAATTAAATCATGCATAGATATATGGTTGGGAAATAAGACATGACTTAGCTAACAACATACATATAATATATAAGACTATTAAGACTTGGAGTCTATACAATCGAAATATAAAAGCATCATATGAGACAAGTACTATCTTACATATATATATCTTATAGACTTTTCCATAAACTTTCTAAGCACTGAGCGCTGACTCATTCTGACAACCCCTAGTCTGGCACTCAGGCTTCTAACAAAATACCTTACCCTCAAAAGTACTACGAAGTGAGGGAAATACTCTATCTACTGTACAAATATCACAAAATAAAGACCCAGGGACTTTTTCATTAGTCTTGTCTAAAACAGTTGCCTGACGTCTCTGTTGGTCCTTCCGGAGTGGAAATGGAACTCATATGGGGAACAGTGGATCTCGGAACCTCAAGAATATGTACGGTCTGAGGAGATGTTGGGGTGGTCTGCTCATCACTCGAGAGTGTACCGAAATCTGGAGGAGGTAAGGCCTCTGCTGCATCCTCATTGGCACCGCCGCTCCCAAGCATACGAGATGGGGATCTGTGGATATGTACTGATAACACGGGAACATGAAGGAATCAGTCATTCTGACGAACAACACCTTGAGAACTAGCACCGCAAGTGAACAGATCGCAGTAACCAGTAGCCTTCATACATGGGGATCTGGGACGAGGGCCATCTAATTGATCATCTTCATGAGGGTGTTACATTGTCTCTTGAGTCGTGAAGTAGCAGAAGAAACAGTAGAATCAGTGGGGAAAGATAAATGAGAAGCCCATGGAATCCTCGATTCTCCTCTCCTTGTTGACATCTTCTCTATGATGATATCCTGCGTGGGGGAAATAACTAAGGGGTGAGAACCTAAAGTTCCCAGTAAGGTACATGCTACGAGAGACTCTTCTAAGGGAAACACCCTAGGACATTCATTTATGTTCTGGTCAGTCACTTATAGTTCAATATGTTTCCTAGGTTCCCTATTTTAATTACTTCTAACATGATGGATTATCTTTAGCCAGTGTAGTCGTTAATATAGTCACACATTGAAATCACTACCACATTTATAGTTACAAAAAGCATTTATAGCTACTTAACAATCAAGAAATAGCCAGGCAAACACAGAAAGTACCAAACACAACAGGAAAGCAAGTATAGCACAAACAATTAGCAGATAACAAATCACAGAGAATAATGCTACAAACAAAGTATGATGCATGTCTAGCCTTAAATAGGCCATGAGCTCATGCGTCTGTTGACTACCCGTAACCCGACGTTACTCGGAACAAGTCCGAATATGGTTTTTCACTTGCATACAATCAGTATACATGTCCGCACGGAGGAAACTGCGTACAGTCTATTGGACAAATAATATATAAAAAAAGGCATAAAAGCCGGTATACAGTATGATGAGGAGGTTTTTGACGACAAAATTGATATTAAAAGAGAGGTCCTCATCAATACATTATCACACAATTGCTAGACAATGACCAATTTTTCTATCTCTTGCTAAATTGTGCTTCTAAAATAATTATATGTCAATTTAGCTTCCAAAGTGCACATTAAATTGATAAACCTTTTCCCACTTGGTGCCAGGATATATTTGTTATGAATTTCAGAGTCAAGGGGATGAAGGAAATCATTGAGGAAGCTAGGAAAGGACATGGAAAGCAAGGAGAGAAGAAATAAAGCCAAAAAAAGAGAAGAAAACTGGAGGTTGGAGGTTTAGGGTGAGTCCCCACAGACGGCATTAATATACAAAATGTGACAAGACAAAAGGTTGGAGGTTTATGTGAAAAGGTTGGAATTCACTAGCGGAGCTTCACCAAAAGATTTGGGAATTCCCTTAATGCAGCTAATGGGGTAGGGTTAGAATGGCGTACCTGGGGAAGAGCTGATCTCCCCTTTATATACACATTGTGACAACTATTATTTTGGGAATGACCAATATTTACTCTATTGTTAAGGAATCTCTTGTTTGTTCATCTTATGTGCTCATCTTTATAGCTTTCTTGGTGTTTAAGTTTATGTTCTTGCTTTGCTTTATTTTATGATCTATTGCTATTTTATGTTTCTAGTAGCTTTAATTGTTGATTCTCTAGTAGATTTGCTCTATTGATCATCTTGCTTGTTTAATTTCATAGTTATAATCATGTTTTGTTTCTTATAATTATGGAGTAGTGTTCTTGTGGTCAAGGGTTGAGGTGTGGATGATCTTAGCCACTAATCCCAATCACAAGTCCTAATCAACTTACAAATTCAATTAGTAAAAGATTAGCGTTAGCAAAAACAAGTCTAATCAAGCATTTCTTAATTATCAACCATCAAGAACAATGGTGACTCAAGATCACCCTAATTCTCAATCCCAAACGATGTGCAAAAACTAATCTAAAACTATACTAGGCATTAAATCAAACTCATGGTGGGCATATTCAAATATAACATGTAACTAGCTAAAATTTACTAATAATCACCAAACTGCAAGAATCATAAAAGCAATAAGAAAAAACATAAATAAATAAATAATACCCATAAGTGAAAATATTCATTAACATCAAATTAAAATATTAGAATCCAAGCATTCATAACAACAAAGTAAACAAGAGTGTGAAGATGGAAATATAACTAAAAGAGAATTAAGAGAAGATCAAAGTAGAGAAGATTCTTGCAAGATATAACAAAAATTCAACTAAAACTAACTTAAACTAATCCCCTCTCTCTCTAAAAATCCTAAAACAACATAACACTAACTACCATATACTCTCCCTCCTTTGCTCTCATGAATTTCCTCCTCAAATACTTGAAAATTATCACTTTTGGGGGCTTTTTGCGACCCAAAAATGCTGGCCCAAGTGCTGTCTTAAATGAGGCACGTGCAACACTGGTGCATATGCACAGACTCGTGTAAATGTACTAGTGCGTTCTTACGACACCTTCTTTTCTTCTTTATTTTTATTGGATTTCTTCATTTGTCTCATGCTTACTGAAAGAGCCGTCCTAGGCGTCGTAAACAAGATTAATTCGAAGTTCCTTTTCTCTTGAAAACAAGTAGGAATCATTGTAGGGGAACCCAAATAGGTTATGAATACGAGCTAAGAACGTTCTCGTCAACAAAGAGTGTCACAAGAGCTTGCAACCAGATTAAAATACCAAGTACGGGACTCGGGTCGTTCTTCCAACGAGTTACGCATGGGCCAATTTTGGTTGTAAAGGAAATGGGCGGTTCCAATTGTGTGTGTGTGAAAATAGAGAGAAAAAGAGAGATTGAGAGGAAACTGATAATAAAAAGGTTCTTGGTCTTGGATCGAGGTATTGTGTGTCCCCATGAACACCACTAATCCCAAGTATAGATGGTTGTCACGTAACCCGCGAAGCCACACTCTGTCAAATGGTCGAGTGGGTGGAGTTAACCCCGTCCCGTAAGTCCTAGGCTTCTCATACTCTAGTGTGACGGACCTAGGTCTTTGGAACTTGGATAAAACCTCCAAGTTCACCTCATTAAGGACACACTCATACTAGCAAAAGCCTGGTGTCAACATAACGGTTTTAACCCAGGGATTAACCCATCCTTTCCTTAGGAATTAGTAGCTAGGATCATCCACCCCTCAACCCATGACCAAAGCACAAAAACACTACTCCATAATCATAGCAAACCACTACTAGAAACACGCTTGTTACCGTCGGATTTTCCGTCGGATTTTAATGCAAAATTCGACGGCTGCTAGGTTACCGTCGGATTTTCCGTCGGATACTCAACCGATGATAAATAGGTCAACGGAAATTGATTTCCGTCGGATTAACTTTATCCGACGCAAATTTCCGTCGGATCAATCCGACGCAAACGATAAAAAAGTAAACGATTGTGTTTGACTTTTTCCGTCGGATTATAATCCGACGCAAACTAATCCCACGAATATCTGACGGAAAGTTTAGAGGCTGATGTTGGAATAATCCGACGGAAAATCCGACGCAAATTACGTTATTCACGTATTCACTATCCGACGGAAATAAGAATCCAGCAAAAAAAAATTACCTTTGAATTCAATGTTAAAACCAAAACCTGAAATTAAATTACAAACCAAGTAGTGCAGACAACAAATAACATAAAATCATAATAAATCCAAATCAAATCACTGATAACAAGAAATAAAAAATGCTACAAATGAAGTCCGTCCGTCCATGAAAAATATAAAAACGTATGAACTGAAAACATGATTAGTATCCTAACTACGCGTCCTCGTAGTCATCGTCATCACCATCGTCGTTATGATCCGGCTGCTGTGG
>JASCZI010000277.1:31111-47704 GCA_036250425.1 Stylosanthes scabra
ATAGTACTCGTGCAAAGTATCCCCATGAAGTTGTGCAATTCCGGAGATTTCCTTTTATGATAGCATTCGTCTTGGAAGGTGGGAGTACTTTTCCAAGAACCTCTTCTTGAAGGTTGACCAATCAGAAGTTACATCAGCAGGCAGAGCAAAGGCTTTCACTGCGTTGTCATCACCACCAGTCCTTCTAGTGGTGGCACAAATAACCTCAAAGTCCTTGATTTGCTTGATGAGGTCTTCACCCGGTCTGCCATAGAATTTCGGCAGAAGATTTATCAGTCTGGACTTGAGTTCAAAGTGGGCATTCAGTTCAGGAAATCGGTTGGGCTGGTTGTCGAAAGCTGCGTTCGCACCACCCAACTGTTTGAGAGTTAGTCGTTCTACCATGGTAGAGGTACCTGAAATGGAAGAACTAGATTGTGTATCAGAATCGGAACTAGAATCAGAATAAAAAGGGTTGTTATTCAATGCCAGTCTCGCAAGTCCAGCTCGACGCCCGGCTTTCCTTGTTCGACGTAAAGTTCGTTCAATTTCAGGATCAAACAACAGCGAACCAGGAAACAAATGCGACCTTAGCATACAAATAACAACTCAAAAAGAAAAGAAATAAAAAAAATTATGTACAGTATTTACAGACAATCAAAAACAAACAAATATTCCGCTTCCCCGGCAACGGCGCCAAAAACGTGACGCGCCCGCTCGGGGCGGGGAGTTTCGTTCGTTGTAGTTCTGAAAGTCCCTTATCCCTTGCGGATGGCGTCTGGAACGTTTTAAAAAGGTGTCACAGGGTGCAACCAAAATACCGAGTAGGACTCGGGTCATTCTGCTCAGGAAGCGAAAAGGAAAGTCTGTTTTTGATTGGGGTTGGTTGCAGTTGAGATTGATTGAAAGTAGTTCATAGGTTGAAAGCAGTTGAAAGTAGTAAATAAGCAGTAAAAAGGGCATTAAACAAGCTGATAATAAAAGGAGTGTCCCGGCTATGAGTTCAAATATGGTGCATCACTGTCATTGCTGCTGTGTCCCAGATCGATTAGACACCCCCTAAGAGGAACCTTTGCTATATCCGAAAGTCACTAGCTGTGTGGCACATGAACCCACCATTCCGGGTTCAACTCACATTTGGAGCAGGTGTTGCTTGGAGTTCGTGTCTCAGCTCCCGGCTCCCAAGAGTAACCCGCTGTCACCGGTACAATCCTGTTGTCACCAGGACCTCTTGTGCGTTAGCGATATATGGAGCCTTTGAGCTATGCCCAGAGCTGACAAACTCTATAGGATCCCCGCTGTCACCGGGTCGGACCTGCTGTCACCAGGTTCCCAAGCACTATGCTAACAGGGGTGTAGGGCGTATAGCTTTACGGGGTTGACCCGTTCCTCTAACATGATCTTTATGGGGACTTGCAGCTCCGGTCATTTGCACATTTCACCTCACAGCCGAGACACTATAGGACTCTACTCACTAATTGCGAAAATCATAAAACTGGAAAAATAAATTGGCAGCATAACAGTATGTAAAATAGCGGTTTGCAAGAAATAAAATGAACATAATAACAGTAAAGTAAATTGATTAAAATTGAAGATTGACAGAATAACAGTAAAATAAACAAACAAGCAATAAAATAAAAAGTCTGGCTAGTGAATGGACAATAAACCTAAAATGGAACCCTAAAAACTAAGCTAAATGTGGAAGTGGGTTCTCTTGAAATGGTGAAAGGCTCCTCTATTTATAAATGCTGAAATCCACTGATGCGTACGGATGCAAGCTCTCTATGCGTACGCATCTGTGCCGAAACCGCCTTTGGGCGTGCCTCCCACGTCTAGATGCGTACGCATGGCTTCACTGTTGCGATCTTTTCATTCCTTTCGCTCTCTCCGGCCACTTCCGCTCCGAACTCCGCCTATTATATCCTAAAACACTTAAGCACACAAATCAAGGCATCATGCGGAACGAGAAACAGTTCAAAACACAGTAAATATTGGCCGAAATAACAGATATTACAATTACAGCCCTAAGGAACTACTAAATGCAATTTAACCTATTTTGCTAGTGTTTAAACGATGAAGAGGTGATAATTAATCAATTAAAGCAGAAAAATGAACCGTCAAAACGGGTTTCATCAATGTGTCTTTGCCAAACAGCAATACTAACAAACAGTATGTAAATCACCATTTTTTATTAATTGGTAATGAGTACTTGTTTACAATATCCTGTACTATTTTTACAGTAAGATGTCCAAATATTTTATGGTAATGATCTAAATTCAAGCAAACAGTAGCAAAAGCAGTAGGATTAGCATGTATAGAAATAGTCTTTGGAATATTAATTCTCTCAAAGCGATACATTCCTCTAATTGTAGTTCCCTTGAGGAGTACTTGATTGGTATCCTGGGATTTAATCAGGCAATAATCAGGATAAAAGCATAAATAAACATTGTTATCACGTGCAAATATGGAAACACTAACTAAATTATGAGCAATAAAGGGCACATGCAACAATTCATATAAGTAAAATCTATTAGAAGTAGGAGTATGTTCAAAATATGATTGACCAATATTTTTAACATTAATACCTGTACCGTTTCCAATATAAACCTGTTCTTGACCTTGATATGCTAATGAATGTTGCAGATTTGAAGTATCCGGAGTGCAGTGATGAGAGGCTCCGGAATCAGCGTACCAAGATTGATCCGAAAGTGTAAAAGGATTTGCTATCATAGCCCGGGGATTATGGAAGCTAGGTGGAGGAGGTAAGGCATTGTGCATAGTAGAATTAGGTGTATTTTGTTGAGCATGATTAACTTGTTGGTCAAACCTGAAATAGCAATAACTTGTTATATGCCCTAATTTGCCACAAATTTGGCATTGAGGGAGATTATTGTTATTGTTGTTCCAGAAATTGTTTCTTCCGCCACGATTTCCTCTGCCTCCACGTCCTCTTGATGAATTTTCTCTGTTAAAGTTGCTATTTCCATAGTTGTTGTTGAACTGTTGCTGTTGTGAATCAGATTTGATATCTTTTTGAGCTGAATTGTTTCCAGTTTGTGTGACATTAACCTGAACCATGTTTGTGTCAGGTTTCTTCAGCCGTTCCAGTAGCTCTTCTTCTGCCATTAATAGGGCTTCCAGATCTGGTATTGATAAAGGTGTTTCCCTAATATTGATAGAGGTAACAAATGGATGATAATCCTCATTTAACCCATCAAGTATTATATTTGTGTATTCTGAATCTGTAATTGGGGCTCCAACAGTGGCTAATGAATCTGCTATTTTCTTAATTTGAAGAAGATATTCTGCACTTGTACTAACTTTCTTTACCGTTTTCAATTGGAGTTGCAGTTGACGAATCTTGGACCTTGTTTGAGAGGCAAAAAAGGTATATAATCTGCTCCATGATGCATGGGCAAATTGGCAGCCAAGAATCCTATGCTTGAAGGAGGCATCCATTGATGCAAAAAGCCAGGAATTCACATTATAATCTT
The DNA here is from genome assembly GCA_036250425.1 of Stylosanthes scabra. Lineage (NCBI taxonomy): Eukaryota > Viridiplantae > Streptophyta > Magnoliopsida > Fabales > Fabaceae > Stylosanthes > Stylosanthes scabra. Next base: position 34,585 of record JASCZI010000277.1, read on the forward strand.
CTACTCACCAGTTTTGGTATGTCTTTGTTTCAATATGATGTTCTTGATCTGTTGTGCTTGCATATTGTGCTGGAACTTTGTCTTTTTCCAAATGATCTTGTAATTTCTGGCCACTGAGAGTCTGAACTGCTTGATACCTCCAAGTGAGGAAATTATCACTGGTTAGCTTGTCAAATATGAGAATTGATAAGGGTTTGTGATTTGCAGAAGCTTGAGCAGCAGCAGCGGCAGGATTGGGTTCATTGATTACAGCAACCATGAATCTTGAAGGCGCTCTGATACCATGTAAGATGTAGCTATGATCTTGAAGGTTCTTGAAGAACAAGAAAGAAAGAATTGAAAGAGACTTGTAATTGAAAATGTATTATTGAATTATGAAAAACTAAATGAATGAAAATTGAGAGTTTGTGAATTACATTGACCCAACTATATATGGGTTTCTTATATCAGATTAAACAATAGGTCTAAAGAGATAGAATGGGTCTCTGGCCAATACTATGTGAAAGGGGGTAAAAGGTTCAGATGTTAGCAAAAGGGTAAAACATTTGAGATAGAGTGAAATGCTAAGGGAGATAATCTCTCTTCTCCTTTGACAAAGCTTGAAACCTTAACAGTAATCAATATTAAAGGATTAATAAAAAGTCAATGAGTATAACTAAAAAAATAGTAAATAATAAAAAAAATAATATTTATTTTTTATTATCTTATTAATATTAACTAATAAGATTTTTTTTTAATAAAACTAAAGGCAGCATTTAAGGGTAAGCCGTCTATATTTGTATTTGCGTCGTTCAATACAAGTTTATTGGATATACATCTACATGCACCGTATTTGAGTAATTTTGGATACTTGCATCAGTATCACAATTTATTATTCTTTTCGGTCAGTTACCTACTAATATTAAAAATTTTCATTAAAATATAATATTAAACAATTAAAAGCGTTGAGAGTTTTAATGAATAGAAGTGGTTGATTAAAAGCGTACGTTGAGAGAAGCACATATATCAGCAGTTAGTACGAATATAGACAAGTTAATTATAGAGACAGATTGTCAAGCACTAAAATCCAACACTAAACACTCAGAAATATCTAGAGGATATACTTACACTGTGTCAAAGTGGACTGGAAGTGAGTTTTACCTAGATACCAAGACAAGAGTAAATGCACTAGCTCATAAAGTTGAAGTTTTGCAAAATAGGAATTTGCTTCTTCATAATTGGGAAAATGCATTGCCAGAGTCTATTTTAAGATTATTTGGAAAAGAAATGAGATCAACAACAATATCCAAATATCCAATAGAAGTACATATATTTGACTGAAAAAGAAGTATCTGCTACTTACCAGTATGCTATCATATCGCAAAACCTGGTAATAGACTTATGCTGGGTTTGATAATGTTGTCGCTCTCAAAAAGTGGCTGAGCTCTTTGTGCTCTCAAAATGTGGTTAATGGAAAGTCACAAGATAAGCGTTTGGTAAAACAACTTAAAATTGCTCCAAAAAAAACAAAAGTCACATATATTACGTTTGGTAAATCTATTTGATGATTGCTCTCAAAGTAATAAATTATTATAACAAACTTTTTTGTTAGTATGTGATGTATTAATATAAAATTAAATATAATTAATTGAGGATAAAATTGAATTTTTATTAAAATAGAAGGTTAATTTGTCATTTTGATTTTGAGGAGCCAGAGTCAGCTTTGAAAAGCTACTCTTGCGGGCTCTCAAAAGCACCCCAATTCTCAAAAGTCGGGAGCAAAAGCTGCTTGACTTTTTGAATTACCAAACGCAATAAAATAATTCCTACTTTTTGAGAAGAGGAATACTCGACCGAAAAGCTTTATCAAACCCACCATTAATTACGGCTCCGCTGCTTCCCAAAAACGCTAGTGTTTCACGTCCGCCACTCCCTTGAGTGATGGAGATTTCCCTGAACCAATCACAAACATCAGCACCATAATCCTTTTCAATAACCCTTTTTTTGCACACAACTATTGTCAGCTACACCAAATAAAAAATCCAGATATCATACACAATATGTCTTATTAGAGAGTTTAATTTCGAATTAATATTCACACAATTCGTTAAGAAGTCTGGTACAAAAATGCAAGGACAGATTATACATGGCAGAACCAAAACGCTAGGTCCGAACAGATTCAGTCAAGCATAGGTTTTCCTGGCCTATCTCCAAGTCCAAAAAGAAAGCTGGTTGATAAAATAAATTAGACGATCATCTAATATTTTAATATTCTTAATTAAAATATAATATGAACGTGTGTATCTCTATAACATTGATGACTTAGACATTATTTGTTCTCAAGAATTGACCAGATACAAATGAACAATATATAGGCTAACATTACTTTTTATTAATAATATGAGCCTACATTTTATTTTTATACTATTAAAATGGAGGGTTTAGAATTTAATATTTAATGTGATAAGTGCTTCAAAGAACAAAATAAATAATACATAAACAATTTTAGCTATCAAGTAACCAGACGGATAATACAAGATAGAGTGAAAAACCACTTTTCGGTTCCGTAATGTACTAAAGTATCAACAAGTGAGGTTGAATGACTTCCTCTCTTATTATAACGAAACAATGAATAAAAGATAAAGTGATTCATTTGCTTCGGTTGAATTTTCAATATATCCGAACTATACTTAAGGTATGAAAAAGTGAGGTTGGGTTATACATTTTTTATTACATCAAGAAATTGTATAGAAAATATAAAGTGATCTTTTCATCTACTTTTAATCAATTTATTTTCAATTTTAACTTATACTTTTTTATTCGATTTCAGTCCTTATTTCCTTTTAAACCTTTGTTTTCTTATAATTTTTTATGAATTTTGTTTTTTAGAATTTCTGGAGAAACTTATATATGTGTGAATAAGTGTAAGGTAGAGCCAATAAATCAAATTTCGCAAGTACTTTATTGAAGATACGAAAATCATATTCACATGAAAATTTAGTGTTAACAACATTTTTAGAAAGGTAACTGAAGAATTCATTCCGACGATGTCATTCTCAAACTCGGTTCAGAATTTCCTTGTCATTTGAAAACAAAGAATTTGTTTAGATGAACCTAAACCAGTTATGAATGTGAGGTTGGAACTTTCTTCAACAAGAAAGTGTCACACAGCTTACAATAAAATTGAAATACCGAGTATGAGACTCAGGTCATTCTCCCTGGGAATTGAAAATTTGGTGTTCGCGTTTGGTTGTAAAAATATTGGGGGTTGCAGTTCTGAGAGATGGTACCAAGAATAAAAATGAGAGTAGTTGGAACAGTATAGTGTGTCCCTATGATCACCATTAATCCCAATTAGAATGGTTGTCACGTAAGATACAAAGCCCACTCTGTCAAATGGTCAAGTAGTTAGAATTAACCCCGTTCCAAATGTCCTAGGCAACTCACTAGTGCGAAGGTCCTGGGTACTTGGAATTCGAATAATCCATCGAGTTCACCTCATTAAGGACTCAATCATCACTAGCAAAAGTCTAGCGTTAACGGAACATTGTTAACCTGAGCCTTAACCTATTCTTGTCCTTAAGGATTAGTGGCTAAGATTATCTACACTTCAACCCTGACCAAGACACAAAAACACTACTCCATAGTTATAAGAAACAAAACATCAAACACTTGGCATGTATAAGATAGAAACATGGTAATTAATAAGAGAAAATGACAATCTAAGCTAAGAATTGTAATAGATCAACAAAATAACCAACAAACATCAATAATCATCAAAGAGAACAACAATAGATCATCACAAGAATTAAATTCCAGCAAGCATAAACTAAGAACACAAGAACAAGAGAGATATGATTGAAATAAAGATGAGCAAATGAGAGAATTAAATGAAATTACTTTAATTAAACAAGAGAGTCAATCAATAATCATTCAAACATGAATTAAAATAAAGAGTTTGGCTAGTGAATGACTGGAATTGGATAAACAATTAAAGAACAACTATGAATTAGAGGAGAGAAAATGAGAGAGATGGAAAACTCTCCCAAAAACTTCCAAAAACTATTCTAAAATATAAAATTGATCCTAAGGGGAATTGTGTCTTACGTTTCAGCTGTTCCTTCTTCAAATAGGTCGAATTGGGACTTCAAATGGGCTTGGCCCTGACCCGGAAACTTGAAATTCAATTTTAAGCCTTATTTTTTATTCTTCCAGACGGTACTGTACGGTCGCATGATCAACAAGATTTGCCACTATGACTTAGTGCTTGTGCTGTAGCGTGCGAGAGCCGTTCAGTCGCACGACATAGACAGAATCTACCCGAATTGCTTCCAGGGACTTGTGCGCTCGCATGGTGCCCTTTTCCTCACTTCTTGACTTCTTCTTTGTTAATTAATCATTGGCTCCAATGCTTTCCTTAGCCTTTTCTATGTCTTTCTCCATTCCTAAAAGTCTGAAATATGCTGACAAACACATCAATGCATCAAGGGATGAGATTTCACAAATTTCTACCGCTTCTAAGGCTAAGTTAATATATATTTATCTTTAGAATCATTTTCAAGAAAAGAATTAAAATCATGGTTATTCATATGCAATTGTGCGAAATTACATTGATGAATCTTACAATTTTAACTTATATTTCATCATGAAAAACGCGTTTATCAGTAACGCTTTTAATTTTCATCTCAACATAGATTTTATTTCATATTGTATTTTTAGGTAGTGTTTGGGAGAGAAACTGAAACTGTGGGACTAAGACTGAAAGACTGTGACTGAGACATTAAGACTGAATTAAGTTTATTATTATGTTTGGTTTAAAATTTATTAAGAGACAGACTGAGAGCTAGAGATTAAATTAAGTAGATAGAGGAATAACAAAAGTTAGTAATGAAAACTTTAATGTTAAATGATGGTATTTGAGTAAAAAAAATCTTTTAAAGTTTCAGTCTCAGTCCGCAGTCTCCCAATCCCTACTATCCTAAGGTACTGAAAATACTAAAATTCTGGAGACTGAGATTAAAATTATAGTTCCAATCTCTGCCAACCAAATACGATACTGAGTCTTAGTCCTTCGATTTCAGTTCTAATCTCTAAAAACAAGCGCTAGCTTAGAGTATTGATTAAGTATTGGTGAAAAATAATAATTTTTATTGATTTTAGAATTACTCTAGATAGTCTGTTATAAGCTTTTTATAATGATTCACAATAATACACATATTAATTTGATATGGGTTTAATTAGTTAATAAATCAATCCTATTCAATTAAGTTATTTATTTTTATATTAGATAAAGATCATTTTAATATTAAATATTATAAAAATAATACCGAAATAAATTTTTATTTAATTTAGAAATTGTGATTTATTTAAAAGTAGAATAAATTACTTAGTTGGATTTAATTTAATAAAATATATATAAATCTAAAATTATGTTAGTTCGTATATGTTAAATAAAACAAGTATGTTAAAAATTAAAAGATTTTATATTTGCAATAAAAAAAATTAATTTATAATCTTAATATATTTCCGCACAAAACTTAACCTAGTCATATTACTTATTTTGGAAGATTTCCACCGCCATTTATTTCAATAATTAATGAGTCTCAACCACCTATACATCATTGATATCGATCAAGATATATAGATATGCATGTGGACACGTATATATGATATATATGTGGATTCAGATGGTGTTTATTAAAGTCTATGCCATATTATCTAGATCGTATCACTGTGTGTAATACTTAAGATGAAAATAGTTATCTTATCATAATGCTATCTACTCTTATTATACATTCTTATTGTTATAAGATAATATAATAAATAGATGTCATAGCAACCGCATGAAGCATTGATGATGTGGAACAATAATAATCTAGACAACTACTCATATACTTTTAAGTGTGGGTTTTGTATTTGTCTAACGGCCTATTAACTTAGCTTCTCATCTATAAATAGAAAATATTAGGCTTCATTGTGATATACAACTTCGGTAAAAAAGCAAAAATGATATTCTCTTACTTCCATATACGTGCTTACTCTTTCTTATTCCTTCATATATCATCTATCTTGTTTTTTAGCTATATTATTATAACAAGTTATCAGCACGAAGCTCTAATCAATTCATTTTGAAGCACGAAGCTCCGATCAAATTACTCTAAAAATATAAGGTACTAAAATTCTCATTATGGCAAAACTTTCTTCTCTTGAATTTAATGCTCTTCATTTATCTGGTAACAATTTTTTGTCATGGATATTGGATGTGTAAAACCCCATCTTTCTGCTATTCCTGTTTCTGACAGAAACGTGTGAACCACCCTTGCTTTTGTGCTATTGATGAATGAATGGCGTGTTTAAGGGTTTTTGATACCCTAAATGTTTTGAGGTGGAGTTCGTCTCCAGTGTTTGCTTGTTTCGGTAGATTTCTGTGTTTAGCGACAGTATGCTGTTTGGCGATGGTTTGACCGTTTCGGCCGCTTTTATTAATTCCTAGATAAGTTCGAGTTGCTAGCTCAAGGGCGATGAAATTCAAAGTGTAAAATTCGTGCCATTTTAGCGACGCTTGTTCTCGTCGCAAAACTCCCGGTCGTGATTTTGGTAAAAAGTGAAATATGAGGGAATGTTAGAATTATAGTGCAACGCTATAATACGTCTTTGGACCTTAGTCGCCCCGTAAAAGTTGAGACGTAAAGCCAAGAATGCCCTAGAAATATTTTATGATACCTTCTAGTTTTTCTCTCTCTTGCTTTTTGCTTTTTGAGACACCTTTTTGAAAAGGTTTCCCTCTCATTGGTTGCATGGCTCAGGAACATGCAAAAGCTTCTCATTTATTCTTTCTATACCACCTTTACTCATATTATATTATTTCTCTTACCACCTTCATATTATTATATCATTTAATTTTATTTTACTATTACCCCACAAACTTTACCACACCTTTCATAACAAAAACAAACAAAAATGAGATGCTCACTCTTCTCCCTATGACTGTGGCTTCCCTCCCCTTTTTTACCAAGTTACTTGATTTATTTTAATCCCATTTACCTTCACTTAAACTCATTTACCACTCATTTAGCTTCATAACAAAAATCCTACCAAAAATAACTCCACAAATCCACTAACCTCTCTCTTAATATTCGAACCACTCTCTCTCTATACATTCATCATTTATTTCAGAATTTTAACCCACAATAACACCGAAAACACATTCTCTCTGCTTATTTTAAAGATCAAACATCACCTTTTAGCAAGAACACTTTGAATGTTCATATGAACATGATGAACATCATGAAGAACACCAAAGCCTAAACACCATCATATCATACACCAATCTTCTTCTCTTATCCTCCACTTCACTAATAACATACTAGAAATAACAAGAACAAGCTCCTCCATTCTTCTTGTCTTGGCCGAATCCACCATCACCATTTCTTCAAGGTTTTTCTTCAACATCAAGCTTGCTCCTTCCAAGCTCTCTTGTCCGTGGCTTCATCACTCCTTTCTTTCTTCATTTTCGTTGGTTTTAATAGAGGTAAGTGCAAGACTTTGTGATCATAGAGAGCCCACACTCACATAAAGCTACCATCTTTGTTATATATTTTGTTTAGGGATCAAGCTTAAAGCTTTTGGTTGGCCGTGATCTTCAAAAGGCTTGTGGTGTCTATTCTTTGGCTAAACAAGAGATCTATAAGAGGTAAGGGGGTTAGGGTCCATAGATTCTTGTTTTGGGTCATATATGCGCTTGAAAATGGTTCGTATGTTAAAAAGGCTCGGTAAAGATTAAAGCTTTAAAATAAATATGTGATGTCATGCTTGAAAGCTTGAAGCTTTGTTTGAAAACATGGATGCTATTCTTGCTTGAATGTCTTGATATATGATGATGCATTGCTATGCTTGATTGCTTGATATATTTGTGCTTATGCTTGCCAAAAGTGGCTTAAAATGCCTTAAGGCCAATCGGCCGTATGTTTAAGGAAAGAGCAATGATCATAAAAAATTGTGCTTGCTAAATTGTGCTTGTTATATTTGTGCTAAATGGCCGAGGGTTTCCTCGTTTGCGAAAAAATGGAATAATTAAAAGATCTACTAAAATATACATAAATCGGTTTTAAAAGATTAATAATTTAAAGTGAAAGTAAATGTGTTTGAAGCCAAGGGTAAAATGGTAAATAAAAGTGTTTTATAAAATTTCCAGAACTGAAGTATCTAAATAAATATGTCTTAAAATGGTTTTGACCTCGGAAGTAAAAAGAAATAAGTTTTAAAGTGGCTTAGAGTATTTTTACTAGTTTTGGGGGTAAAAAGGGTAAAAGTGTCATTTAATAAAAGTTGTTTTCAAAAATGTTTCTATGGGGGTTAAATAGATGTCTAATTAACTTAAATATGAAATTTCACCTTAAAATAATAAAGTTAACGTAGGTAAATAAATTAATTATCTAGACTAGTTAAAAATCGAAACGGGTACAAGGGGCCCAAGGGCAGTTTCATCATTTCAAAGTTGTCTTTTGTCAAAAATGTTTCTATTGGAAATAAAGGGATGTGTTAGTGTCGAAATACAACTGGTTTGACCTTCATAGGTTTTGAAATGAAAAAGTTATAAATATTTTTGTAAACTAGTGCATTTCGATTTTCAAAGGAAAATGGTAAGGGCGGAATTGTCATTTAACTTAATATATGACAAAAACTGTTTTTACAGTGGGTAGATATAATTGTTAGAAGAAGAATGGCTTTTGTTTGAGTCAAAAAGGATTTGAAATGAATTTTCTGTGCAAGTTTTAGTAAACTAATGATATTTCGGTATTTCGGAAAAATGACATGATGGTAAAATGGAATTTAAATCAAGTTGCTTGATTCTTGTTTTCCTCTAAAGAAATAAGTTTTATGAATATAAAATAAGATGTTGAGATATATATATGTAAGCTAAATAAAATATCCAAGAGAACGGTTAGTATTGAAGCTAGCCAATAATTAAAAGTAAAGATAATTACAGTGAGAAACTTATAAGAGGATAAATGAAGATAATGATGTTAATGAAAGTGATAATAAATGATAAAAGACTTATTTTGAGGTTAATAAGTATCTTACTATAAAATTAAAGCCAAAAGTATTTTGATATTAATAAGCCGAGTACTAAAGAGTGATAAATATATTTAAACAAAATATATTTATACCTATTTATAAAGATAAGCCTTTAAAAGAGTCTAAGAGATATATGATCATAAGCTACTAGTAATATAAGCTAAGTGCAAAGATTATAAGTTAATAAAAGCCACGAAGAATGATATCCATAAGCTGTTAATCACTTAGCTATAATAGGCTCTCATAGTTGAATCATGTGAAATTAAGAAGTAAAAGCCTCAAGAGAATAGTAGAGCCTTTTTCATATAAATACGCCACGTAATGAGAAAGCTCCAAACTTGACTGAGTAAACCTAGATGTGACGGTTGATACCGATTCGGTTGGTCGACGATGGTATGGGACACGGCGACCAAACCAGGTTTATTTCTTGGGAATGGTTCATGGTTCTGGACCGTTTTAATCCCTTGAAATGGATTGGAATGGCGACTGACCAAATATCGGTCCTATCGGACTTGTGTCACTGTCAGACCGATTGGTTCAGCTAAGTCATGTAGACCGAAGCCAAATTCCGGCTACAGAATGCTATCCGGCTAACGGTTCAAGGGAACAAACCGGTGAACGCTAAGAGCTATGCTATGCTATGGGGCTGAAGCTAAAGCTAGAGCAATGCAATGCATGGGCTGGGTGTCGTCCCGCTTGACTATGAGCTAAGAGCTGCAAGGGCTGGGTATTGTCCCGCTTGACTAAGTGATAAGAGCCAAAGCATGGGCTGGGTGTTTTCCCGCTTGTCTGAGAATTGAGTTTGAAAGGCTAGCTACCTGGAAGGCTGTAACGATTATCCTGTTCCCCTGTCAATGTGGTTTCTTCGCCTTATGAGCCATTGCTGGTGACGGGATCCTCACCATGATTATTTAGAGTACCAAGGGTACCTTATGCCACCAATTCTAGCCAAAGGAACTTGGTTGTGCTGCATGTTCTAGCCAACGGAACATAGCCACATGTTCTAGCCAACGAAACATGGCCGCCTTGGACGAGCCAAAGTCCACGACATTTGATAGTGGTGAACCATACTTGGGCTTGATCCTAAGTAATCGTCGGGTGTGGGAAGTAAACTGACGCATGAGCTCATGGCGTGCATTTAGGACCAGGCATGCATCATACTTATTTGCGCATTTGATTTTGTGTGTTTACCGCACTTCACTGCTTTGTTTGTTTGTGTGCCTTGCTTGTTTGTTTACTTGTTTTTACCTTGTGTGCATGTCCGTGTCGTCTTTCTTGAGTCCATGTTCTGCTTCGTTATTTGCTCTGCCATCTGTAACACCCCAATTTTCAACACCGTGCACAGCGCCTACGATTGGATTGCCACATTTCCTAACCTAAAAATTTCTAAACTCTAAGACCATATTATTACATAGCAGCCTGTCATGAAAAGCGTTAGCGCGTCAACATTATAAACAAGCAATATAATCAAACAACTGATATATATATAACGATTCCTTCAATCGATGAAGAAATCCCATGATAATATATATATAGATACAACTCGTACAACTACATTATCCTTACAGACTCTAGACACCGAACTGTAACAAATTCTCCCGGCTTAACCTCACGTACACAGGTCTCCTAAGCTAGGACTTGGGACTAGGAAGGAAACTAAACAACAACCCTAACAAACACCTAAGCCTCTATGGTTCTAACAAGCGAGGCACTCTAAGGACTCGGACTCGATGACTCTGACTGCCAAACTCCAGACAGATCGTAGCTGCCGATCAGCTTCCTCCACTGGCTCATCAGGTACAGAGGCTTGACTGCTACGAAGAGGAGAAGGTTCAGGAGCACATCCCAACTCTTCAACATAACGTTGGAAATCCTCTTCTGTGTCTATGTCCATTGGCAGAGATGGTGTAGCAGGAACCCTATCTTCAGGATTACCTGCTTCCTCCGGATCCTCTTCTTCCATTTCCGGATCTTCCTCACTAGACTCTCCTTTCTAAGAAGGATCCATCCCTCCAATCTCCTTTTCATCATCGGCATCGCACATCCAACCTTCGGATGGCGGAATGAGTTCCCAACTCCTCGGCTTCCTTACCGAGCTACTAGCCGTACTACGCCGGAAGGAACGAGTTCCCTTGACGGATGACGTGGAACGTTCTCGTTGGGCTACCGGCATTGTCCTCGAAGAGTAATACGGCGAAGGACGCCTAGACGAACGTTTTCTCTCAGCAGATGACTCCTCGCTCTTGGAAACACTAAGAATCTTATCAACCATCAGTACTTCAATCGGAATCTCGTACGGGCGATCAGGGTCAAACCGAACACTATGTAGAGGATGAACGAAAGACTCATCATCGAAATGATAGCGCCTAATCTTGAAAGTTCCCAGCTCAGCATCAGCTTCCATATCGTGATCCTCGAACTTCTCGCGTTTCTCGTACTCGTAATAGATCACGCCACTTCCCATCTACGCGTGGGTTAAAGAAAATAAACGGGGGTGAGAACCTATCGTTCTCAGTTGACTCCTAGGTCAACTACTCTATCCTAGGGGCTCACGTCACATAGGTAGAGTAACAGATAGCAGCATAGCGTATAGCGAAGCAGATAGCAATAGCAGATAGCAGAGCAAATAACGAAGCAGAATCATAGACTCAAGAAAGACGACACGGACAGACACACAAGGTAAAACAAGCAAACAAACAAGACAAACAAATAAGCAAGGCACACAGACAAACAAAGCAATGAAGTGCAGTAAACACACATAATCAAATGCGCAAACAAGTATGATGCATGCCTGGTCCTAAATGCAGGCCATGAGCTCATGCGTCGGTTTACTTCCCACACCCGACGATTACTTAGGATCAAACCCAAGTATGGTTCACCACTGTCGAATGTCGTGGGCTTCAGCTACCCAAAGCGGCCATGTTCCTTCAGCTAGAACATGTAGCACACCCAAGTCCCTTCAGCTAGAACTGGTGGCATAGGTACCCTTGGTACTCTCAATAATCATGGTGAGGATCCCGTCACCAGCAAAGCTCCATAAAGCAAGAAACCGAATCGACAGAGGAACATGATGATCGTTATAGCCTTTCAGGTAGCTAGCCCTTCAGCTTTCATTCTCAGACAAGCGGGATAGCACCCAGCCCTTGTAGTCCTTATCACTTAGTCAAGTGGGATGACACCTAGCCCTTGCAATGCATTGCTCCATCTTTAGCTTCAGCCTCATAGCACAGCACAGCTCTTAGCGTTCATCGGTTCATTCTAGAGAACCGTTAGCCAGATAGCATTCTGTGGCCGGATTAGCCTTCGGTCTACATGACTTAGTTGAACCGACCTGCCCGACAGTGACACAAGTCCGATAGGACTGATACTTGGTCGGTTGCCAAATCAATCCGTTTCAAGGGAACAAACTGGCTTATGCCATAATCCGTCCCCAAGAAAGGAACCCAGTTTGATCGCCTCAGCCCATACTATAGTCGATCAAGCCAAACCGGCGTCAACCGTCACATCTAGGTTTTCTCACTCAAGTTTGGGGCTTTCTCATTACGTGGCACATTTACACACGAGGCTCTATTATTATTTTCTTGAGGCTTTTACTTCTCGATTTCATATGATTCAATTATAAGAGCCTATCTTAGCTAAGTGATTAACAGCTTATGAATATCATTCTTTGTGGCTTTTATTAACTTATAATATTTGCACTTAGCTTATATTACTAGTAGCTTATGATCATATATCTTTTAGACTCTTTTAAAGGCTTATCTTTATAGATAGATATAACTATATTTTATTCAAATATATTTACCACTCTTTAGTACTTAGCTCATATTATCATATCAAAATACTTTAGCTTTACTTTCATAATAAGATACTTATTATTCTCAAAATAAGTCTCTTCACTCTTCTCTTATATATATATATATATATATATATATATATGATACCAGAAGGCCCGAAGTGGATCAAGGAGGGAAAGGGGAAGAAGGAGTATGCAGAAGGATGCAATCAGATATATATATATATATATATATATATATATATATATATATATATATATATATACAGA
>JASCZI010000278.1:20856-41883 GCA_036250425.1 Stylosanthes scabra
GCCTAAGGAGTTTGAAGCTGAGGTTGCTGCACTTGGCAAAATCAGACACCCAAATCTCTTAGCACTCAGAGCTTATTATTTGGGTCCAAAAGGAGAAAAGCTTCTTGTCTTTGATTACATGCCAAAAGGAAGCCTAGCATCATTCCTTCATGGTAACTAGTACTAATTTATCAGAACAACTTACCAATTGGTGATCGATGCTTGTTTCTCTGTCTTGAAATTTCGAAAACCAACCAAATTTTATCTTCAAAGTATTAATGTTTGTGAATTTATGTTCAGCTCGTGGGCCTGAAATTGTGATTGATTGGCCGACAAGGATGAAGATAGTGATCGGAGTCACTCGCGGGCTGAGCTACCTCCACAACCAAGAAAACATAGTCCATGGCAATCTCACCTCAGGGAACATACTCTTAGATGAACAAACTAATGCACACATAACAGATTTTGGACTCTCCAGGCTAATGACAACGTCAGCAAACACAAACATCATTGCAACAGCAGGAAGTCTAGGATACAATGCACCGGAGATCTCGAAAACCAAGAAACCGAACACGAAATCCGATGTGTACAGCCTTGGAGTCATCATCTTGGAGCTCCTAACTGGGAAGCCACCTGGGGAGCCAACCAATGGCATGGACTTGCCACAATGGGTGGCTTCCATAGTTAAAGAAGAGTGGACTAATGAAGTTTTTGATTTGGAGCTCATGAGGGATGCACCAGCCATAGGTGATGAGCTTCTCAACACATTGAAGCTGGCACTTCATTGTGTTGATCCTTCACCAGCTTCTAGGCCTGAAGCTCAGCAAGTTCTTCACCAATTGGAAGAAATCAAGCCGGATTTGGCTGCTGGTGACGATGATGATGATGGAGCTCCCAAGACTGTTGAATAAATTAAGAGTTTTTTCTCTTTTAAGAAAAATTAATTTTGAATTAGTAGAGAAAGGTTCCTTCAATATTTCATTCGTTATTTATTTTTTGATTATTTTGTTTTTGGTGAAATTTGTTGATTCAGTGTATGTACATAATCAATTGAGAATTTCTTTATATATATATAGTGTGCTTTCTATTACCTACCACCTTTTGAATAGAATCCTTGAGTTCTTGGTTGCAATAGGAAGGAGAATGTAATGGTGCTGTAATAACTATATGATATAAGAAGCAACTGAATATAATGGCTAATTTATGTTGGGATTTTCTTTTTTGTCTAATTTATGTTGGGATATATAGGAAGTTCTTTCTTATTTTGCATAAAAAACTTTTGTAAATTTTCTAATAATGACATTTTAATGTTTTATGTGAGCATGTTAACTGCAGGTGAACAAAGCAGATAGGAGAATCATAATTTGTAAAATCAAGAATCAATTTAGTGCAATTAAACTAAAACTAAATCAGCTTTTAAAATTTGAAGGTCATTCCTTGGCTCTAGCCAGCCAGCCATTCAATGTATTGAGATGTGCTCTGTTTCTAAGCGAGCTAATCAGTCCGCAGATTTATTAGCTTCTTTTTTTAACAAAATTAAAATTAACAGTCCAATGAAAAATCAATTTAGTTATTTTCAAAAGTTAAGTATTATTTTGATTGATATCGAAAAATTCATATTTCCTCTGCTTAATTAATGGATAACATTATATGTATATTTATAAATCCTAACAAAAATAATTTTACATCAAAAATATTATCATCGAAATAGAATAAAAGTGATCGCTGACAAAATATATGAATTATCATTCGTAACTTATCTATTACCACCATCAAGTACATTCATTTTAGCTCTCAAACAAGAGTTCCTTTCTTTATTTTTTTCTCTTTGTTATTTTTTTTGTTAAACTTTATTAATTTTTTGTTCTCAAAATTTTTATACTTAGATTAGATTTCATTAGTTGTATGCTGAAGTGCGAAGAAAATTTATTATTCTAATTGAATAAATTTATATGTATTATTATACATCTGTACAAACTATATAATAACATGAAAAAATATAAATATTAGAAAAAAATGTAAATTTTTTATGCTAATGTTTACATTTTTCTTGTTGCTAAATAGTGTGTACAGATTTGTACAATAATACATCTTAGTATTAACCATTCTAATTTGAGCTAAAATGTGCACGTTGTTGGCAAGCTCAAGAAAACAAGTTTAAACGCAAAAAGACTCACACTTGCAGACTTCACTCTCACTAACAACAACCAATCTCTCTCTCTCTCTCTCCACCGTGTTCCTCCGCCGCCACCAACCACAAATGGACGACCACCCACCGCTACAAAAGATCGCTATCTCCGGCCCAACACTCGCATCCCTAATCCAGCGCTTCTCCACTTCCCCTTCCTCCCTCCACGGCCTCCTCTTCGGCCACGTCACCCTTCTCACTCCTCTCAACCTCTCCGACGATCCCTCCACCACCTCCTCCGCCACCACCACCTCTGATGAATCCACCTCCTCCGCCACCCTCGTCGCCACCGTCACCGGCTTCATGGCCTCCCCTTCCCCAACCTCCACCTTCTACGACTCCACCGGCACCGTCACACCCACCTCCATCTCCCACCTCCTCCATAACCACCACAACCATAACAACCACCACCTCATAGGGTGGTTCTCCGCCCGCCGGAAAACCCCACTCCGCCCCTCAATGCGCGAATTCTCCGTCACACAATCCCTCTCTTCTCTCTCCGCATTCTCCTCTCAAATTCAGAACTCACCAAACCCTAATTCCACGTCTTCTTCTTCTTCTTCTTTTTCCTCTTCCACCTTCTCCCCTTGCATCTTCATCCTCTTGTCTTCTCCTTTCTCCAACGACCACATCCACACTCACGAGTACCGCGCGTACCAACTACGCGCTTCCTCCTCCTTCGAGCCGAAACTGATCGATATCGTCAACATTGGGCCTGCGTTTCGAGGGCATTACGGTTCCTTTAGTCCGAACGCGCCGTTCCCGGCGTTGGAATGCGATTTGGGAATGTCAAGCATGAATGAGGAACGTGAGGGTAATGCTGCTGGCAAGGAAGATGAGAGGTTGAGTGTGATGAGGGAGAAGGCGAAGGATCAGAGGGAGCTCGATGGTTGCGCCGAGGGTTTCGAGGTTGGGAGGTTGAGAAGGATGATGGGGTCGGAGGCGAGGAGTTACACTTCGAATTTGGAGGATTTGTATGAGAAGATGCTTGCAAAGGTTGAGAATTTGACTAGGTTGGTGGAGCAGAGTAATGCCAAGGTTCTTGAGCAGGTAAAATGTTTTCTCTACTTCCTTCTTTGGATTGTCATTGTTGCTTTATGACTGAGTAATGATATAGCATCTTAGAGATGAAGTATAAAGTAGATAGTTTTAATGTCTTGGAATCTTTAGAAAACAATAAATTTGTCACTCGTATGTTAGTTAGAGCTTAGAAGCATGTTTAGGAGGATCTATCAATGTAGATAGTTTTAATGTCCTGGATTCTTAAAACAGAATCAGTTTGTATGTCGAATAGTAATTCGATGTTTAGGGAAATAAATAATTTCTCTTTATGATGAGATGCGATATAATGCTTTGATTAATGTAGCTGTTCCTAGCTCGTGCGGGGAAAAGGGGGTTGTTGTTGGATTGCCGCTGTTGCTGGATATTGATTTTTTTTTATCCATGTAGTCAAATCCCATTTAATGAGGAAAACCTTACTTATATTGTTGCTGCTGGACAGTTACGATGTTGAGCTCAATAAGAATGCAGCAATTAAGGATTGTTGATGGATTAAACTCTAAAGGGAAATTTTCCCATTAAATGTGGTAGGGTTATCCCACCTTAGTTGTTGATGTTAGGAATGTCGTCAAATGGGAGTCATAATGTTGCCATGTTCACTGACGGCTGTCTTGTCGGTGAATCATTTAGGTACATTTTTTAGAGTTGAAAATAGTGGTTCCTGCATAACTAAAAGTGGTATGAGTGAGATGGTATAGTATGAGACTTTGTACCTTTCTGCAAGAGTGTCTACTACCAATCTTTAAGATTAGGGATCTTTTGTTATAAAATTCTTGTTTAATAAACTTGATAGAAACTCAAGTAACTTGTGTTCGATTTCTTTTATCTACTTTGAACAGGAACATTATAATAGAAAGTTGAGACAAAAAATTAGAGCTGCTGCCTCAGAGTAGCAATCCTTTCTTTTAATTTCAGTTCAGGTAATTTTTTAATGTCTTGTATTGTATTTCTCTTCTCTTTTTTTTTTGGTTCAATTTTTAAAACAATCTTCTCAAATAAATCAGATATTCATGCTCCCAATAAAAACAAAGCAGATTTGGTAATAGATCTCAAGATACTCTATTATTTGTTTATAAGCTTGTCTTTGCATTATCGGAACTGCATACTAATCAAGTTGAATTGTAGCTCTGTTGTGTATATTACTAAATCTCATTTGGTTATTGCTCAAGTTGAGCTAGCTAACAGAGGTTATACTCTTCTAGGGACTCAATTTTGTTATACCTTGTGGGTTTTGAGATGGAAATACAGAAATAGTTTTGCTCATCATCATCAATCATTGTGTTAGCTGATGATGTTTGGTGCTTGCACCTGTAGTCATAATATCCTATATTCTTAATCAAGCTTTAGGTACACTCATTCTATCTCAAGAGTCAAGACTTTTGTTACTTAATTTTTATCGCAGTTTTAAAATTTATAATTATATCATTTCACATATAAATGATGTGTCCTACCTAATATGTATATTTTTTAGTAGCTTCTTACCTACACTACAACGATACTATTCTTGCAACTTACTTGTTATTTTGTCTGAAAGATGTTTTTCTTAGTAGTAGATGAACTAGTGCATATTCATGTATATTTTTGGGATCAAGATTTTCTAAAGTGAGTAAGTTGGTGTTAATCACTCTTAAATTAAGTTAGCAGGGCTCGTATAAGATGAAAATTACAAAATCAATGGTGATTAAGCCCCCGCTTTACCACTTCATCAATTTTCTCACTTTAGAGGATCTACATTCATATTTTGGGGTATTTCACATTGCAGAGCAGAAAGCCTGTGTTTATTGTGCTATAGTCCTACCTGAAATACATATTTCATTTAAGTTTCAGTCTTAGAGAAGTATTTTCCTGAGGACGTGCACTTTTCTTTCATCATCCCACCATTCCTCTCCCCTTTTAATTTTTTTATTTTATTTTCCCAGTCTTTGCTATGAATTGAGTCTCGCAAGTTATTTGAGTTACAGATCAACTGCATAGCTCAGGAAGGATTTCTTTTTTATATAAAAGTTAATAGTAAACTATTAGTGCAATGCATGTCAATGATGTTTAGTATGGAATAATGCAACCTTGAGTTTAAGCAAGCATTTAAGCTGTATAAAATAGTGTCTCATTTCCTGCAAATATATCTGATTATCTTCTTTTCTATACTGGCACATTGGTTTGATTACTTATGTCAAGTATGAAACTCACTAATGTCATGGTTATATTAACTACATGTTTAATTTGTATTCATGCATTACATAACCCGGGGTGCAGTTGCATGGTAATCATCCATGTTAACAAGCTTATGTTTTGTGTGCACAAAGCAGAGTAGGGTTAAGCAAATCAACGATTTCAGCCTTTTGGCCATCACTCAAAACACGAGACTAGCTGCTCGAACCTTTTGGCAGACCTATCATATAATGTAGTCCAGCTTTTGTAGATTTTGTATTTTTACTTCATGGTGACTCTTACAAGCTGAAGAAGGCGGTAAATTGTGCAGGGTGGTTGAATGGTTTGTTCTTACTCAATTCAAAAAGTTTTGAAGCTTTCTCTCCTTGGCTTTTGCGGCACATATTTGCTTTCTGCAATGACATGCCAACAGTATTTTGTGTTGTTTGCTTTTGCTTCTTTTTTTAACCCCTTCATAGAATATTAAAATTTCAGCTTTAGTAGTTAGTTTTGCTTTGTTGCTTGCACAAAGGTTAATGTAAAAGAAAGAAATGAAATCAACCAACACTGTTAATTTTGGTATGTTTGCAAAATTATCATTCTATTGTGCTTTCAACTTTAATGTTCCATAGAATTCTTCATCTGTTTATGATACAAGATTACTGGTATACATGCTTTTCACAAGAATATCAACTGAAAATTTCTGTTCTGTAATTAGGCCTGCCTTCTAGATGATAAGCATTCATTATAAGCAAGATGTCCTACATTATGTACTGAGGCAATTTAATGGTTCAAATCTTATGTGATTTTCTTGAGGTTCAAGCTATACATAGCATTGTCAAAGATTACAAATAAGGTACTCTAGTTCTAGTCTTGTATAAAGCACTACAAGATGTTGGGATTCCTCCTCCATCATAGTGGGTATGACATCCTAAGATTTTTTCCAAAAAATGTCTTTGATGAGTAGGAAAAAAGGTGCTTATATTAACTAATATTTCATTTTACTTATTTTTTGACAGAATATATTTAATTTTACTTATTATCTACTAAAATACTTGTTTCTTTTAATTTTTAATAAGTCAGTTCGTTCTTTTTTTTTCCAATTAATATTTGGTAATAATTGAATGAGTGAAATTACAAAAGTACATTTTAAAAATAATTAACGATCTTTAACGATATAAAAAAAGAATTAGTATATTAGTATTACTGTATTAGTAGACTAAGAGCATCTCCATTGCTAGTATTAATTTTAAATTTATTTTGGGTCCTACAAGATGCCACGTAAGTATTTGTGGGACCATATATGATTTGAGATAAATATGAGATTTATTGCTCAATGTTTGGTTTTGATTTAAAATCAATTTGAGTCTCACATAATACTATTTAATTAACCTGTATTTAATAAGTTCTACACATGACACATTCTAATTGACATTCCTTCAAAATGATACAGTATCAACTTGTGATACCAGTATCACTTTTTCTATTCCTTCCAATGCATAATTCAATATCAACTCAGTTAATTTACAATTTCAATAAAAATTGATACCCAAAATATATCCCATTGGAAATGCTCTAAGGGAATTTTCTAAGTTTAAAAAGATGCGAATTTTTTGTTTTCAATGAATTAAAAACTTTTCAAGTTTTTTCTCTTATTATTTTATAAGTCAAAAGTTAATAAAGACTATAAGTTTCTTTTTATACCAAAAGAGATGATTAACATTAGAAAATTTTCTTATATAAAATAAAATAAAATCTTTATTTTCTTAAAAAAATAAATAAGACATTAACTTTTTTTTTTAGCGTTTGCATTATGTTCGCCCAACGCATTTTTGGGAAGAAAAATGCATTTTTGTATAAAAAGATTTGTTTATTCTTTTTGAAGAAATAAAGATTTGTTTTATGTTCACCAAACAAAAAAAAAGATTTCTTTTATTTTATATAAGAAAATTTTCCTAAACATAAGCAAATGGAAAATAATAGAAGGTTTACCGATAAGTAGTAACTAGCAATATATAAGAAAAAAAAGAATTTCAACCGGATAGTTGCTTTTGTTTATATACTTTTTCAAATTGTTTTTTTTTTTTTTAAATTCTCGTCACTATAAAATTAAAATAATAAATATAAGGGCAACACTGTGGTACAGACGCTGGTTGGTACAGGCGTACAGAGACAGCGACATTTTACTGTAGACCTCCTTAGATGGCTTCATGCTGCGGCTAAGTTAAGCTAGCCATATGAGGCATCTCATGGGCCACTCACTGTTGGGCTGGTGTCAGTCAGGGCCGGTGTGCACGGTTCTGTAACAAAATAAGTAGTGTCCTTTGTACAAAAAATATAATAATTAGTGTCTTTCAAAAACCAACTTGGGTTGGTCTAGTAGTCAGCTTACTAGTCCGCTTAAGTAAGTGTCGGGGGTTTCAATCCCGCCTTGTGCATGCAGCAACCTGTTGGCCAGCAGCAGACCCTTAAATGGAGCTAAGATCTGCGGAGGATTAGTCTTCAATCTGTCGGGTTGGGGAATACCTTGGGAAAAAAAAAAATAGTGTCCTCCAAAAATAAAATATTACTTGATGGGGGTTACATATTTGCCAACAAAGTTCCCCCAAAAAAAATATATCAATATTTGCCATTAAAAAATAACAGAAGGAGGTAAAAAATACAAGAAAAAGAAAAAGGATAGAAGGTATGTAACATGGTTTAGAAACAACTTTATTTTCCAAAAGAGTTTAGTCTTACGTTGTTTATAATTCTCATGACTATAACAATCTCCCTCTGGAAATAGTTAAAACTTAGGAACAACAAGAAGTTTGGTTCCTTGATGATGGTGGTGTTGGATGGGATATAGTTAATGAAGTAAAATAACTCAATTAAAATTTGTAGGTGAGAAATAGATAAAATTGAACATTAAATAATTTAAATAATAATAAAAAAGTATGATTTAAGGGCTAAAATTATAAATTTTTAATATATATTAAGAAATTACAATACTCTATCTATTATATATTTTAAAAACTACCCTCATATATACTTTTAAAAATTACACTCATACAAAAATATTATACAATAAGAAAAACTTTACTATAATTTTTTTCTAATTTTTACTCACTGATCCTTTTTATACAAAACATGCCATACAATAATAACAAATGCCTTATTAACCTATGTATATTTTAGAGGAGAAAAAAAACCTATGTATACTTTGCATACAATAAGAGAAAAAACAAATTTATCTTAGTTGAATGGATATGCTTTGTGTTTATTATGTTTTTAAATTTTGAATTTAGTTAGAATTAAAAAAATAGACATGTGTGTTTTAGATTTAAAATTGGTTTAGAATAAATTATTATTGTTAATTTAAAATGAAGGAGAGAGAATTAAAAAAATACAAGATATCTAAATTTGTTTTTTTTGTCATACTTAAGATATATTGTAATATATAAATGAGTTATGAAAAATTTTTTATGTATATCTAATTACACTGTTAAAGATTATATAAGTGAGATATACCGTATTTCATCATTTTTTAGTCGTTGATTTAATTGATTTTAATTATAAAATTAATATATAATGAAAATCAATGGTTAAAGAGTGATAGAATATGATATATCTCACTTTTTGAGGCATACCAAAACACTTTCCAATGACATATATCAAGTGATAATATCATTCTTTAAGAATTGTTGGTATGAAAGCACACGAAAATAAAAAAGTGGACCCCCTTCGTATCGTACTAAGAAATCTTCTCTTGTAAAAGTTGAAACTTGGTAAACAAGATGATAGAAGAGTAAATACCCAATTCGATTTCTGACCATTTTTAATTTGGACAAGCCCACCTCTAATGATTCGAAAACCCTAATCCGACTCTCAACCATTTAAAAATTAGGATAAATAGGCCCTTAAAATCGGTTTATCAACCTAAATCCTAACTTCATAAACCAATTTTAAGAGCCTATTTATCTTATTTTTTAAATGATTTAAGATTGGATTGAGATTTTCGAATTATTAAAGGTGGACTTGTACAAATTAAAAATGGTCATGCACCGAATTTGGTGTTTACTCGTGAAAGAATGACATGAAGCAAATAGGAAAAGAAGAATGAAATGAAAACACAGCCGCAAAAGCAGCCAAAACAATAAATAAAATAATAAAGAAATAAGTAGCCGCAAAATGGGAACTTTCATGCCCTTTGCTTACTTGCTCCCCAATCCAATGACGTTGGCACTTACCTAACAAAATCTGACACCTTTATTTTTTTATAAAATAAATACATAAAATAAAACATAGTAGCACATACTATGTGTGAAAATGCTAAACCCCTCTAGAACCCTGAACCTTAAATCTGTGCACTCAAATCCACAACATAACTCAAAACAATGAACTAAAACAACAACTACTACTATCACTACTGCTAATGCTTCTCCAGCAGCAAAATCAAGATAGAAAAAAAGCATCATCATGGCCACTGAAATCGTTTCTGGGTCAGTACAGTTTACAATTTTTCTTTCATGCTTATCAAAGCTGAGTAGATAGATAGCTTCATATATACTTGTTGGTTATTGTTGATTGAACTTGTTTCTGGGGTTTTCTTTGATTTCTTTTCTGTTTTTAAAGGAGTAATCTTTTCATTGTCAAGTTAATTTCTAGCTGTTAAAAAAGTTGTTTGTGTTTTTTGTGCTTCTAAGCACACAGACATGAAAAACAACTAACTCATAGTTTCATTTATCTTGGAATTTGAAAATTTGGTTAGTGATATCATAGAATATTTGTCAAAATTTCTTGTTTTGTGTTATGAATAACAGCTGCTTGTTTTATTGTTTGATTCAACTTGCTTCTATTTTATTGTCTCTTAAGTTGTTTCTGGTTGCTGCACAAGTTTTTGATTCTTTTAAGCGCATAGATTTGCAAAGCCATACACTAATTATAGTTTCTTTTGTTTTGGACTAAACTTATGTCTGTCAAAACATCAAGAAATGAGTATCTAGAAAGTTCTAAGAAGAGTTCTGTGGTTGGTTGTGGATGCAGAAATAGGAATTCGTCGAAGAGGCGCAGGTGCGGAAGTGATTCTTTGGAGGACACTCTTGAGAAGTGGAAGAAGAAGAATTATAAGATTCAACATACTTTTTCCCCAAATGGGGTGCAAGTGATTCACAAAGTTCCTGCAAAAGGGTCCAAGAAAGGGTGCATGAAAGGTAAAGGAGGGCCTCAGAACTCTGAGTTTAGGTACAGAGGTGTGAGGCAGAGGATTTGGGGTAAGTGGGTTGCCGAAATTCGCGAACCGATCAGCAACCATGAGTGCAAGAAGAATGCAAAGAGGCTTTGGCTTGGCACTTTCACCACTGCATTTGAGGCTGCTCTTGCTTATGACAAAGCAGCTAAGACAATGTACGGTTCGGGTGCACGTTTGAACTTTCCGGAGCATGATTTGGAGTTAGTAGGCTCTGAAGAATCATCAAGTAAGAATGGAATTATATTGAGTAATGGTGAGGCTCTTAAAACTGAGGATTTGGATGGTAATTTTCATCAGTTTCGTGAAGACAAACCGAATCTTTCTGATGTTGGAGCATTGGAGGGAACAAAGGAAGAAGAACAAGATGTGCAAACTGAGAAATTCCAAGATCAAAAAATTGAGACACATGATGATGAAAGTGCTGTTCTTAAGGAAATGAAGGATATTGAACCTGAAATACCCGGAGTAAGTGAAGGAATCGAAGGAGAATCGGAAGAGGTTTTCAAGTGTTCTGGCTCTGGTGTTGAGTTTATTGATATGGCAATGAACTCTGGAGCTGATGGCGCGGCTTCTGATGCCAACGAGCATGAGATCGTGGCGAAAAATATAGAAGAAACAACGGAAGAATCGACCGGAAGTTTAACATCATGTGATTTGAGCAATATTGACAACTATTGTGATGATTCCTTAAGCAATCAGATATCAGATGAGGATTGCAATCCCAAACCCAAATATGATCAGTCTAACATAAAAAATGAGGCACATATGGTGAAGAAGAGACACATGGAGAAAGTAATTTCTGAAATTCTAAGACTTTATAGCAACAAGTGCTCAAATAACTATATTCACTCTCAAAATGAGAATCATGAAGATAAGGAACCTTCTGTTCATGTTAAAGATGAGAAGCCATTAATGTCAATAGAAGCTGACAAGCTACAATCTTGCTACTGCTACGGCTGCGATAATAGCGATGATGAAATTAAAAATGAGCCTAACGTTTCAGATGACAATGTTGGAGAAATGTGTGAGTTTGAGGCTTCGAACATCAACATCAATAGAAAGCTTGAATTGCAAGAACAAAAAGATGATGGAAATGTGTTATCTGAATTCAGTTCCATGCAGAATAGGAAGCTATGTGAACATCTGAATAAAATGCAGGTTGCTAGCATAGAAATGGATCATGATTATAGTTTCTTGAGACCTGACTATGATTTTGGGTTAGTAGAAGAGCAGAAATTACTTGATTTATGCTTTTCACATTTAGGATCTTAGGAGTTTTCAAATGCTTACATTTTTTTTTTCACTTTCATTTTGATGAAATCAATGTATGAACATGTTGATGTTTTTCTTGTTAATGCTCACATGTTTGATTTTAGAGAACAGATGGTAGATATTAAAAATGATCAGACTCAATCACAAGTCAACCAATACATCAAACTTTTCCAAGAAATGCAACAAGAGAAATCTTGGCTTTGTAGCTGCAATCTTCTCTTGCAAATTCAGCTTCCTTGTAATTGTACAAGTAAGATCTTGGTAACTGTTCTTCAGCAACACTTACTATCCTGATTCAAAATAATAGTCGCTTTTAACTCTTTCGGTACATCGAAAAATTAAAATTCTCAGACACAATTTGTGTCCATATTTATTGAATTTTCAATGTACCAGAAAAATGTTAAAGCTAACATTTATTTTCAATAGGATGAAGTAATTTGTTTTCTTGATTGATGTTCTGGAAGGGATGAGTTCTTCCTCCAAAATGTTAGGGAAATTTGAGTGTAAATGCCTCATTCAATCTTTTGCTCCATCTTTATACCAGACCATATCCCATGGTCCACTTTTGCTGCCCAACCTTGTTAAGAATAAAAAGTTAAAAATGATAAGAAAACAATAAGATTAAAAACTGCATAAAAATCTTTATCAATGAGAAGTTTTGCCTTAAGGTAACTAAGCACACGAAGATATTTTCATGTAAAGATATGATTTGACATGTTTAACTAAACTGTTTAACATAATATGTGTCGTCATCGATCATCTTCACATGATCATTAGATGTCTTCGTGTGACTAAACTACCTTGCTTCACTAGCCAAAAAGTATGCTTCCAAATTCCAATCCCATTAATCATTATAAAATTTATGATACATTTATCTGATAGCCTAGAGAATATACACTAAAATATCTTAGAAATGTTTGTGTTAATGAATTAAATACCTCCAAATTCCGGCTAGAACACGCAAAATCATGAAGAGGAACAACCCTGTCCACACTCCGGGAAGTCCAAGGACCGGAGAAGCCACCAATATAAAAATTGATGATACTAGTGCAACTAGCACCTACAAATCAAAGCCAAATAAAGGGCCAAGAATATCAGAAAAAAAAATGGGAAACAAAGTAAGATAGAGTGATTATGTGAGATGTTTAACAATCTTTTTGATCATTGAACTAGATAATTACCATAGAGTATGCAGCAAATCCAAAGTCTGATACTCCATAATAAAGTCCATCAACAACAAATGCCAAAGCATTCACTGGTTGAGATCCAGCAACAAACTGCATGTGCATAGATTTCGGATTTATCAAACAAAGTTACTAATCATGCATCATAAAACATTTCAGCTAGTTATTTCTCAATATGTTACTTTCACATACCAGTAGACCAGACTGAGCAACATCCTGAACTTCAGAGTCTGTGCTGAATAAGCTAGAAAATGCTCCATACCCAAAGAATAAGATCAATGATAAGGTAATTCCTGTTCCCAAACCAATCTGTTTCACATTAAAAAATGAGAGTATGAGGAGAAAAGAATCTTGGATCAGTAAATATTCAAAATCTCATCCAAGATGGTGGGGATGAGGAATAACCTGCAATGCTCTATATATAAGGTGGCGCGATTGCTCATAATTTCCTTGGGAGTAACTACCAGCAAGAATAGCCTGTAAAAGAAATGTTGTTACTACAACATAGCCTAAAAAATAAGAAAGCAAGCCTTCAATCAACAACTTTCATGTTTCACAAGGAGAACAATGATGCCATTTGATGACAGAGCTTGTATTCAAGCATCATCATCTGCATGAAATATGAACAGAAATGGAAGACTCTTGAGACATGACTGGCTAAGAAAGTTCGATCAGAGTTCTTCGTGACTTGGAAACAGAATTAGCTAAACTACTTATCTTTCTTGTCAATTGATCCGTCGAACTTTCTCATATATGTAAACAAAATGCATGATATGATCAAATGTGATATTACAATGTTACCTGACTGGCAAGAGCAAGAGCATCGGTTAGAGAAGATACTGATAACCAAACTTCCATGCAAATTTGATGACCAGCCATAGGTGTAGGGCCTTGCTTAGCTGCTGCAGATGTTGCCACTGTCATTGTCATAAGCACGGCAATAGTCCTACCGATCAGAAGACCGCCTACAAAAACATATATCATTGTTAAAAGCAGAAGCTAATTTGATTATCAAGTTGTGAATCAACCAAAATCTTTTTCAACTGGAATAAATTCTGTTTGAAAGATGAAGACAGAACTTAATCTAGAAATAGAAATACATACCTGATTTCAGATAGTTGAGAATTTTTTTCCAATCAACGTCGGAAGGGATTAGAAGCACATTTTCACTTAATTTCCATACAAGTATAAGAGCTATCAAATATCTGGTGAACAGAAAGACAAATCATGTTCAATATGAAGCAAGCAATTAGAGTAAGTCACAAGTGCAAGATGCACAGATAATAACATAAGTTTTACCACATCATCGACGTACTCAGATATCACAGTAGAAACCGCAGCACCACCGATTCCGAGGCCAAAGAAAAATATCAATATTGGATCCAGTATGGTATTTATAATGTTTCCAGCTCCTGGAATTCCAAAACAAGGTCTTCAAATCAAGGATGAACTTTATTTTGTTAAGGCCTATGGATCCTAATAAAGTGAGTTTAAACAAATCTTCAGATAATTAGAAACAATACTGAGAAAGAAGAAAAAGGAAGAATAAGCATCACTTGCCAATTGCATACAGAGGTGTCTTTGTATCTGTAAATCCTCGAAAAGTTCCTTGCGCGGCCAAGGCCATCACGATTGCCGGAGCACCAAAAGCCCTCATTGTTAGAAACTGCTCGGCAGGTTCGCGCATAGGAGAATCCTACATGCAAATAGAACAAATAACACAAATAGAGAGCCATCATCATTCACAATCACATCTACATTCATAAGAAATGATGACAATCAAGAAACATAATGGCGAAACTGTGAAATGCATGGATCAATAATCAGTGAAGAATTACATACAACAGGTATACCCATGATATTCATAAGAATGCCGGAACCAAACGAAAGAGCCACGGTTTCAGCAATTCCAAGTGCTGCAGCAAGTGCTAAAGAAGTTGATACTGAAGGAATAAGCTTCTTATTGCTTTGGTAATTCCCTGCCAAATCCATATAAAATCCATGAGATCAGGACTTCAGCACAAGAATATATACAAATTTGCAGCTATTGTGAAACTTACCATTAACATGTTCCTTTTTAATCATTGCCTGCTCTTCAGCAACAAAGGATGTAGTGATATTAAGCAAAGGAACATTGAACAAATCTGACATTAGATTAAACACAGAAGCTGAAACCCCAACAGCAGCCAATTCGACCGATCCTGTATAGTAAAATTTCAGATATACAAAATTCTCTTGTGATGGTCACTATAATTCAACACTATAAAACTAGAATTATCAGCTTTCCAATTCAGGATATGATCAAATGACTTAGAATCAAACCCTAAATTCTAATTTACCCTTAAAATTTGAAACCAAAACATCAATAAAATGAAATTCATTACCACAGAGAACTTAAGGAAGTTACCTATATGGCCAACAAAGGCTGTATCAACCAATGAGGCAAGAGGTTCAGCTGCCAAAGCCATGGCAGCAGGTACTGCAATGGACACCATTTCCATTCCCATATCATCAAATACAAGCCACCCATTTCTGTTCATAAACAAAATAAATAATCCTTTAAAACCAACGTGTATATACACACACAAATAACAAGAAGAAAGTACCTGAACTGATGAATGAAAGAAGAAAAGAATGAGCCTTGAACTGATGAAGATGAAAGATCAGAGGAGGGTTCTTCCTTATTAGAGGCAGCAGTTTCTTCAAGGGAATCTGTTTTGGTGTCACTGTTTTTGTGACTTAGACATGATTTTGGAGCAACTCTGGGAGTTGGGAAGCAATGATGAATGTGAAGCTTTGATGGTTTAGAGTTGAAGAACAAAAATGAATGGTTGTGATGATGGTGCATAGGGTGGCTATGGTGCATATGCATGCAAAGAAAAGAAGAAGAAGACGCCATTTTCGAGCATGAGGATGAGAAATCAGAGACTCACTCTATTGGTTGCAAAAACAAAACCATATCTATCCGTCTATCTATCTATATCCAAATCAAACGTTGATGTGGAATTTGTACACACTATGTTATGTTTTCATATATAGCGTAATATCATTATGCACATTCGTATATATCATTTGGCAATAGAAAAAATATAAATATTAGCACGAAAAAATATAAATTTTTATGCTAATATTTACATTTTTTCGTGTTATTAAATAATATATATAAATTTGTACAATAGTACACATGGCTAACTGATATCTGCTTGGATTTGGACATTTGGTGACAACTCAAGTCACAAGTGACTAACATAATTCAAGAAAAATATCTCTTAGTGGGTCCAGTATATATTTGTGTCTTCAAATTTTTTGCTATAACTTCTTTGTAGAGAAATTCTTAGTGAAGACAATTTATGCTGCCTGCTGGTCCTCATCAAATTATTTGTTTTCTTATGTCTTTTTTGGGCCTTTGGCCTCTATGTTTACCAAAAACAATTCCTAGAAGAGACAATACCAAGAAAAAAAAAAAGAAAAGAAAAAAAATTTCCAAGAGGAGACCGGAGAATTCTATAAATATCCTCCCTATTTTCTCATACATAATTAATTTGGATTAGTCTAATGGTGAATTTACTAATTCACTAAAAAAGTATCATCAGGAATTTGAATCCCGATTTATATATGTAGTAATTCATTGATTAACAACAACTCTTAAATAAAGTTCAGATTCGCAACGGGTGAGGAGAATTATCAAGAATAAAAATAAAAAAAATTCTGTAGAGCCTAAACCGGAGAAATACTGAAATTAAGCTACTAGGACCCCACAAATTGAAACAAAATCACCTACTACATCAACCAGCATTGAAGTTGAAATGCAACCTCTATTTGTACTCTTAATTATCAACCAACAATCAATTTAAGGGAATGAAATACTGAAATAGTAAACTACTGTATTTCTTAGCATTTGATTTTTACAGACCAAGTTTATTTTGTGAAAAATAACTAGTCACAACTCACAATTAATGCTCTTGGTCGGAGCAATTTTTCCCTGTTTTTTTTCTCTTTCATATCTGTAGAATCATCTTAGCAAAACTAATAAAAAGTGCCAATCAAACAGTGCATGACATGATGCTGAATTGATTTGCCAACTCAAATCACAATGCAGGAGTTAATCATGATCAGGAGAAAGACAAAGAGATCAGACAAAATTTAAATAATATCCAGCAACTTTACTGTTATTCCACCAAAAAAGAATAAGAATGAAGAGAGACATTGATAGTTACAGCTCTCCAAAAATTACTTCAGTATCAAACAACAAGTTAATTAAGTGCCTAATCAAATCCAAGATGGTAAAAAATTGCATCACCATCTCAAATAATTCTCAATACCCCAATCATAAAAATAGAATCTTCTCATGACCACCACAAAAACTACATATATCTTCTTGATCTTCAAGTCAAATGCATCTTCATTCTCTTAAAAAATTATTATACAGATACAAATTTAACACACTATTTTTGGAATACACTCGCATAAAAATAAAATTAGCAGGACTCATTTTTTTGTTGTGAGTGTAGTTAAGAAACAGTGTGTTAAACCTGTTTTATCTTTCCATTGGAATCTTACTATGATCCAATCCTTTCAAGATTTTCAGAGACAGTTTTCATTCTAGGCCTAACCTCAGGGTCACCTTCAGTGCATGCTAGTGCTACATGAAAAACAGCCAACACTTCTTTCTTTACTCTCACTTCTTGTAGCAATGATGGATCAACCATTTCAGACAAGGGACTCTCTTGTTCAAACCCTTTCCTCACCCACCTTACCAAATCAGGAACTTCCACCGAAGAAGTTGAAGTCGTCGGAGAAGATTCCGGCGTCCTGCCGGTTAGCAACTCAAGCAGAACAATCCCAAATGAATACACATCCCATTTCTGTGTTGGTCTGGAGCTGGGGAAGCGCGCCTCGGGTGCCTTGTAGTTGTTGGTTTTCTCTTTCTGTGATGAGTTCATGTATGGAAGTGCTCCACCCATTAGGCCGCCGGTCGACGGGTTGTTGCCAGTGATGCTGATTAGCCGGTTGAGGCCGAAATCGGATATGTATGGTTGGTAGTCATTGTCAAGTAGGATGTTGGAAGGTTTGATATCACCATGGACAAATTTTCTTGGACTGCATTCATGGAGAAAGGACAAACCTCTTGCTGCACCTTTAGCTATTCTAAGCCTTGTTGACCAAGAAATGTTTGGAGATGGTTGTCCACTTCTCCCTGTATTTGTCCAAACGAGTAATGTTATTTGAACATGTAAAAGTAAAAATTAAACCGATACAATATGATTTAAGAAAATTTACTAAACATGCATAAAATTTCTAAAAATTACAGAGTAACTAGGCAATTTGCTAGAGTTAGTGGTTTTAAATTTCCAATTGCAAATTTATGCTGCCTTAAATATTTTCTGTTAATGTTAGGATTGGCATATGGTTGCATTAGAAGCAAGGAAAGGGTGGGAAAAAAAGGTTGAAATAGGGACAGGGTTGAACCAAAGAGGCTAATGAATCTTGTTGAGGCTTCTATACTTCAAAACAAATCATGAAACCACAAAAGGCACCCATTTTCCACTAAGAAATGTAGCTTTTTTTTTAAAGCTGAATAGAAGGCACAAATTGTCCCTTATTCTGGCTTATGCTATCAAGTACCAACACCTCTACAAAGACACAACATGGACATAGACACACACAAGGAAGATAAGGATTCAAAGTCAATAAACAGACAATTGAAAGAAAACAAATATGGCCTTGAAGTTTGAAAGGAGATTTCATAACTAGCTTTTATGTGCAAGCTCTTTTAATTTATCTTGGTGGATAAAACCTATATATATATATATAGAAGCTGTTTTGGTCCCCAACAAATATGATTGATCTGAGACAATTTGATGGAATAGTATGGTCCAAACACTGCCCAAGTCATCAATGATAGAAGACACGAAACTTCCATTTCCAGATTTCCCCCTATATTTCTAATTCTAAGGAAGGAAAATCTACTATGAACTGTATTTGTATTTTGTAGAATATCATTTCTTTAGAAGTAAATTAGGTAATACCCATTTGCTTTTACTCCTTCCTTTTTCCCCCCTCATGAAAAAAATTATGCACAGGAAATGAAATTCAGATAGGGCCTGATCTACACAATAAAACAACATTACCCATGTGCTATCTCTCTATCTCATTAAAACAAATGGGACCAGATCAGACAGAGTCAATTCACATACCATAATAGAATCTAAATACTTGTTTTTAATGACAAAACAAAGTTTAAGCCATTTAAAAAGTTAAAAAAAATGTATTATAAATGAAGCGTTGTTTGATAAATTAGAGTCTCAGTGCACACATAATTTAAAAGAAGAATATATACCAGAAAAATATCAGTATAAAATTATTTTATTTAACTTAATATCTAAATTACATATTTATAACATAATTAAATAATATAAAATTAAAAAATAAATACATTTAAGAAAACAAAAATAATAAATTATAACTGTCTTTCAAACTTTTTTCTATTGAAAAAAAGAAAAAGAGAAAAATAGTTGATGTGCATATTTGTTTAACTCTTCTCGTGTGTCACGTGGCAGTTGAGTCCTAAATTGCCATGCATGCATGATTAATTGGTTACACACTTAAACTCAACCATAGGTTCAAACTCTAAGCCACCCATTATTCTTCTCTCACCCCTAATTATTGTTACCTATCAATATCATTGTGATAATGTGATTACATTTTTCTACATTCACAACCTACTACTCTGTTTGGTTAGGTAGGCATGTCCCTCGGTTGAAACTTGAAAGAGTAAAAATATAGATAAACCCCCTTCTTCTCCTTCCATCTAAACTAATACATACATTATTAACAATCAATTTACTTTTATTCTATTATCTTCTATCATCTTATAGGATCTTATAGCAAGTGTTTCAGATATATCGAAAATTTAAGTAATACTGTAATTTTAGTGTTGATCCTAATAACATCTGATTTTTAGTTATTCCCAAAATATTTCTAAAATATTTCTATCTTATATACACCAAATTAATACATACATTGTTAATATATATTAAGTATAAATTTAAACAAGACAATAATTTTACATTTTATTGATGTGAAAATGAAAGAACTAACCTCGAAGTGCTTGGGCCAAATTGCCGTTAGAGATGAAATCACTGATGAGAAGCTTCTCATCATGTGCCCAATAATAAGCCCTCAACCTCACAATGTTAGGGTGCCTAACCTTCCCAATGGCATGAACCTCAGCAGCAAACTCCTTATACCTCTGATCACCACCCTCTCCCAATCTCCTCACCGCCACAGGCACACCATTAGCAAGCACCACCTTGTACACTATCCCCAACCCACTCTTCCCCAACACATATGCCGATGCTCTTAGAAGCTCATCAAGCTCAAACCTAAACCCTTTGTCTATGTTCACCAATCCCCCTTCAACTCTTCCACCTTCTCCCTCTTCCTCTTCCTCCTCCTCATCGTCGCTCTTCGCTCCATTCATGCATTGCATTGCACACAAATTCATCTTCTCCTCGCCACCTCCGCCGCCAAATTTGCTCTTCCCTGCACAGCTACAGGCATTGCCATCATCCTTCCTCTTCCAATAAACATATACGATTACTAGCCCGATGAGGGCGACCGCAGCAGCATCTACTGCTGAGATCAGGATTATCAGGCCAGGGCTCAAGCCTTTTGCTGAATGGAAGGTCCCGGCGTGTGCTGCGTCGGAACCTTCCTGCGAGCCTCGGCCTGATGAATCCGAACCGTTGCATGATTTTCTTAAGGGAAATCCACAAAGGTTTGAATTCCCAAGGAAGGCAGTGGGGCCCTGATTTGAAAATGAGCCTGTTTGGGGAATCTCGCCGGTTAGATTGTTGTTCCGGAGGTCGAAGCTCACGGTCGCCGGTAACTTCCCAAGGGACGCCGGAATCTTACCGGATAAGTGATTGAACGAGAGGTTTAGCGTGCCGGAGAGAGAACTCAAA
>JASCZI010000279.1:4212-18084 GCA_036250425.1 Stylosanthes scabra
GATGACGACGGCATCCTTGTATGGCAGGGAGAATACATCTCTAGTTTCCTTAGTAAATTTGATTCTCGGAGGCTGGGGATCACCTTGCTTACCAATCACCGTACCCAAGCGATCTCCCTCAAGAGCCGTTGCAGCAGTAGAGAAACCAGGCCTCGCATTCCCCACGACTTTGTCTCTGAATGACACCCTCCCCCGAGTATAGCCCTCCTTATCACCAGATACACGCCCCCCAACACTCTCCCCCTTGTTACCACCGCCGGCATTGCCGGGCTCCTCACTATGTACCGCCCTCGATCCCTCGTTCCCGCTCTCACCGACACTCAGTAGATAAACCATATATGCATGCTGGATCTTGCATTAAGCTGTTGTCTTCACTATCCTCATTATGTTCTATCGTTAACAAATTAACTATGAATTCATTTATTTTAATCCAATTGGGGCTTGGCGGCCCGGGGTGTTACCCTTAAGTGGAGCTCAAATTACTGTTGGGTTGGGGAATAACTTAGAAAAAGAAAAAAAATATACTGCGACTCATCTATAGAATTGAGGGATATGGTGATAAATCAAAATTCAGATACGTAAATTTACTTTTCATCATTTGACCCCATTGTATTTACAATTTGCTTCCAGACAAATTTATTTTAAAACTTAAAAAAAAAAATCACAATTAGCTGACGATTCGTCTTTTCAAAAAAAAAAAAAATTAAATAAAAGGTGAAGTGATGTTTTTCTAATTTAAAATAATTGCTCCGAAATAAAAGAATCGCATTTCCTATCTGGCAAAACGGATTTAGAAGACTTTGAAGTGTGAACCAACCGTGTGAAATCATCACAATATTTTTGTGAAGAAATATTTGTAACCCAAAAGAAAAAAACATTAACATGTGAATAAATTTGTTAAGAGTTAACTAAGCTCGTTTAGTAACAATGAATTGGATTTGTGTAGTAAGTAGTTAAAATTCGCTTAAGCAAATTTCGATTTCGAAACTTAGTATGCAATTCGAGTCAGAATTTAGATTAGTCGAAATTGCATAGCCAAAAAACAACATAACCAGGTTGGCCAGATAGTAGTTATTTTACTTTTTTCATTATATTATAGCCTCTGCAATTCTGGTAAGCCTTGATCACGTGCATGTCGGGCCCATGCACGTGCTGCGAAATAATAATAATAATAAAATTTAATAAAGCCACCAGTAAATCTACTTACCTGCATTCATGTACGTCAAAAATTTGATATGCTTAGTATTTTATAAAAACATTTATTAAAATATTATAAGTAAGTTTAATTATTTATCTATTATGTAAATCTGATTATTTTCATAATTAATAATTTAGTTAAAATTTTATAAATTAATATATAAATATACACAAATATATAATAATTAATGTGACACTAATTTTTATTACCATATAGAGAATTTTTTTTTTAAAAAAAGAAAATGATATTTTTATAAAATAAAAAGAAAACTTATTAGATATAAAATTAATAATTAAAATTTTAAATAATTTAACATATTTAATTAAATTATTATCTAATTATTTTTAATCATCAATTTTATGCGAAAATAACATAGTTCCACCAACTTATTAACTCTTGTAAGAATATGTTCAGAACGAGGATTTTTTTTTTTTTTGGGGTGTACCAGGGATATTTACGAGATTAAAAGTTAAGTGATTAGTTCTTTCAGAACAAAGGGGACGAATCTCTAAAATAAATAAATTTGCGGTGACAAACTTGCGGTGGTTGAAACTTGAAATGAGGATATTTATTACCGAGGTGCAAATAATGTGTGAGGGTTTGATCACATGATCCACACGTATTTCATGCATATGATTTTTTATATATATATATAAAAATACATACTGCTTTTATTTTTTTGTTATAAAAGCATCGGGTGAAGATTTAAAAACGATTCAGAAGACAGATAAGTTGAACTGCGTTTCATTATCGGTAATGAATATATCCACATGCATATATATCCAAGATCCGAATCTGAAATTAAACTAAAACCATCGATGAAGTTTGAATATTCCAAACTCCAAACAACATCAACTTGCTAATTTAATACTCCCACCAAATCTTATTTACGCATCCAACATAAATATGATGACTAGGGTCCCAATCATTCTTTAGTCATCGTAGTAGTATTATGATGAACAAATAACTTGCTTAACAAGTATACAATCATATTATATAAACATAAAAATAAGTCAATTATCCATATAAAATACATAATAATTATATATTTACATTTGTAACTAAATTATATAAATAATATAATTAGGTTTAATTCATAATTAAATTTTTTTAGCACAAGCTAATGCTGATGCATTCCAACAAAAGTAATAAAATACAATGTTTTTTTTAGTTTTAAATCATAAAATTCTAAACTTTAAATCTTAAAATCTAAATTCTGAAATCTGAATTCTAAATTTTTAAAAATACTAAATTCTAAATTATATATTCGAATTATTAATATAAAACATAATAAATAAATAATTAAAATTTATTAATTAGCAAAAAGTATAATACTTTCCATTAGAGAACTTTCAAAAGACATCATAATGTTTTAAAGAAAAACATAAAATTACAATATATGATAACTATTAGAGGTGTCAAAAATCTTCAGGCAGTGGGATCCCCACGAATATTGTCCCGAATGGGACCCGAGCGTGGAGAATTCTTCCCATGGAATGGGAATGGGAGACAAAGTTTCCCTAAGTCAAATACGGGATTCCAAATCGCCCTCGACCTCAAGATTCCTTTATCAATATTTAATATCTAAAATATTTTTATAGATTAATTTTTAGTATAAATTGTTTAATCATTTTATATATCATCATGTTATATTAGTTTATATTTTCAAATATAATTTTTAATTTTAAATACTTTATTATTTTAGACAAAATATTTTTAAATGATGTTTTATTAAATTAATATTTTTTTATTAATTTATTCATTTTATTTATTTTTATTAAAACTTTTATTAAAATTATTAAAGGAAAATGATAAATAGGAAATCAATAGAAAATGAGGACGGGGCAAAAATTCTCCATCCCAAAAAATAGGCCGAGAACGGAAAGAGACTTTGGGAGCGAAAATGGGAGCGGGAAGGCATCCCGTCCCATCCCACCCCTAGCAGCTTAAGCTAGGTAGTTAAATATGCTGTCATGCTGATATGCATTGAGCTTGACATGTACGGTAGAGGACGCGTTTGAAATAATAATATAATATTAGGAACACGTGGCGCGCACACACAATATGAGAACCACATAAAGAACTTGTGTGTAGACGACAAGATCCTATGAAAAATCACAATCTCCATATGAAGAATTCTGTGGTCGCCCGTTTATCTGGGGATTATTCTCAGATTAACTCCTTGTATAATATACGAATTTTTACGGACACAATAATAATAATAATAATAATAAACACCAAAAAATTATAGGAATTTTTAGTTTTTCACGCCAACAAAATAAAAATAAAACAAAATAATGTAAATTTTCTAAATAAAATTTAATCGTATCCTTTTTCTATTTATATGTAAATTGTGATTTAGAACAACAAAAAAAGTATAATAAATGATAAATAGTCAGATATAGTCGATTTCATGTAAAATTTTATTAAAAATAATTAAATAAGTTAATATATATGACTAAAATATTATTTAATAATTTTAAAATGATAAATTCACATAAAATTAACTCTATCTAATAATAATAAATATAAATAGTTACATACAATGATTTATATATAAAATAACAAAGAGCAAATATTAATTTTAACTTCTAAATTATATTTTGGAAGAGACACATAAAACATATAAATCGTGAATGAATCGTGATTATGTTTCACGATCTACTATAAGAGTAAATTACATTAAAACTGTGGGTCTGTTTCACAATTCAAGGTTACTCTAAAAATAATATTTTAATACATGATTTAAGTAAGGCGATTATTATTGTGTAGAGACAAGATTCAATCTACACATATAGATGGACACTTGTTACTGCTTAATAAAAAGATTTGTTCTTTGCATGGAGACGAATTGAAGCATGTGGCTCACAAGTGAGATTCAATGTTTGTTGGATTAATTGCAATGACTCTTAAAACCAGGTTGGCTTAGAGTTAATTTTTTGTCTAAAAATAAAAAAATGATAAATATTTTATTCCTTATGAAAAAAGAATAATTATACGTAGTTTCTTCAAGAAGATAGTGGCATGGTGCTCATCCTATTAAAATAGAACATTTCTTGATTAATTTAGGAAAATAATCATATTCACCAAGACATTTATTTTTTTTTCAAAATTAAAAAATCGAAACAATCAGTGTTTTAAGTCTTAACTCAATGTTCTCAAAAACTTAATCACATTTCAACAAATAACTTTATTAATTAATTAATTAATTTGCACTTATAAAGCCCAATACCGGCAATCATATTTTTAACCAATTGTGGTTAACTTAATCGAAATTTATAAACATTAAAAAAAAATTACAATTATTATCAAGGACTAATTAAAAAATTTGGTTGAGAACGGGTTAGAAATAAAACTTTGTACATCACAAGTATAATATCATGTAGTATTAATATATATAATCATGATAAAAAAAGTTATAAGAATATTTCAAATCATTTAACTGATAAAATGGAAAAAATAGCATATTCTAAAATCTAATTAGAAGGTGTTGTTATATTAAATGCCGTTTCAGATGGGCTTTTTTAAGAATAAAAAATTAAAAGAAAGTATTTTACATTACAATAATCCTAAGTGTAAATCTATTTTATCCAACTAAATTATTTATTTTATATTAAATAAAAAATTATTTCAATATCATATAGAAATTTACTTCGATGCTATTTTTTCTGCTATTTGAAACTGATATAGTCTTTTATTTAGCATAGAAATAAATGACTTGATTAGATTTGTTTGGTCAATATAGATGTACAATAACAGTACCATTTTAATTAAATTTTAAACATTTGGATGATTTTAAAAAAAATATTTTTATAAAAAATAAATTATTTTCTTTTTTAAGAAAACAACAATATCTTTTTTAAAAAAACAAAAGAAAAAAAGTTTCTATAATAAAAAAATCTTTTTAAATAAGAACAAACAAAATATTTTTGTTAAAATCCAATTCAAATTTACCCTAAATATTAAAGTATTTTAATATAATAATAATTGTAAATTTTTTAATCAAGTGTGGTTAAACTAATTGTTTCAATTGTTTTAATTTTATTTTGGAATAAATAAATGTCTTGTGAATATGTTTATTTTCCTAAATTAATCAGTCGCCATCTTTAATATTTTTCAATAGGACGAGCGTTATCTTTGTGAAGAAGCCAACTTTTTCCAAGTATAATTATCAATTTTTAATAAGAAATAAAATATTTATTATTTTTAATAAAAGAATTAACTCTAATGTAACCTATTTTTAAAAATGAGTAAAAATTTGCAATTAATCCAAAAAACATTGGATCCCACTTGTGGGCCACATGCTTTGACTGTTGTCTCCATACACTATTTCT
This sequence comes from Stylosanthes scabra, assembly GCA_036250425.1. Classification (NCBI taxonomy): domain Eukaryota; kingdom Viridiplantae; phylum Streptophyta; class Magnoliopsida; order Fabales; family Fabaceae; genus Stylosanthes; species Stylosanthes scabra. The sequence goes on from JASCZI010000279.1 coordinate 9,745, forward strand.
AAAAGAATAAATCCTTCTATAGTAACAAATATCCATCTATCTGTGTAGACTGAATCTTCATTCTATACAATAGTAATCACTCGTAAGTAATACCAAAATTTCAATTCAAATTAATAAGTGTAACTAAAAAGTAAAAACTCTCTTGATAGTCATGGCCAAGAGTATGTTTGTATTAAGAAATTTGTTAAGCTATACTTATTTAATTTGTATCAAGATATATCTATTATTTAAATATTGATACTTTTAAAAATTTGATAATGGGATTTATAATTGTTTTTAAAAATATTAAAATAATAATTTTAGTTGTTAGTGTTGAGTAAGTAAGCAAAAGAAAAAATAATTATTTATGAAATAATTTTGCATTTGTTAAAATATATTAGTATCAATTATCATATGGGTTTATTAATTTAATATTATTCATAATTATAGAATATTAGGTTATTATTATTTTGATTCTCTCTTCACCTATAAATATGTTAGTGTTTTGCACTATGTAATAGATAACTCTCATACAATTCTATTAAAGTATAGGTTAACAACATTTGGTAATCAATATTAACCAACAAACCTAAAATACTATTATTTATTTGGATTTCATCTTTTATGGGTTGGATTTCTCTTGTTTTATTGGACATTTACCTCTTATTGGTTACTATATTGGCCAAAAGTTTATTAACTGCCTAGTATGATTGTTACACAAAATCCTTTTCTATTATGTACTCTCTTTCTTTTTAACATGGCATCAAGATAGGGATAGAATGGGCCGAGCCGAGCCGAGCTGAGCTTTGGCTTAGACGAGCTTGACCCATGTTGTAAACATATAGCCCAAGCCTAGGTCTATTAGCTATTATAGACTTTTTTTTAGGCTCGAGTCTGGCCTGTTTAAAAGCCTGTTAAGCCTGCGAGCTTATCTTAAATTGTGTTTTATGAATTATAACTCAATGATAAACTTCGAAAATCTAAATTAATTAACATTAGATGCATCTTGAAATATATACATAATTTATGATTCATAATTCATTTATGTGTCAATTATTAATCATATATTATGATCATACTTATAGTCAAATTATAGTCCATAAACATAAATTCACAACTAGGTTTCTTAGCTTTTTGTTTTTTTTTTTATATTATGAAAGAATAATTAAAAATTTAAGTTAATTAATAAAAAAAATTTATGAAAATAATATTTTGACGAGTTGGCCCAACGAGTTTTATAGGCTTTTTTCAAACCCCATGATATGGCCTTTTTTAATAAATAGGCTTTATAAACATCCCAAGCCTGACATATTTACTAAAATAAGAGGAGTCGAGCCGAGCCGAGCTTAAAACGAGTTGAGCCACGAGCCCCGTCGAGTAGTCCGACCCATTCCCAACCTTATATCAAGAGCTTACGTTCTTTCCAATTTTTTTTTCCGATGGAGGTTACACCATGGTATCCTCCATGAAACTCTTCGAGACTTGTGGTTTTTGCACGAAAACCATTCTTGTGCTGTATATTTTTCCTTTCTTTCAGTCCTCTTTCCGCGACATTTTCTATAATCGTCTACATCATTGTATTTTCCTTGACTTTCTTACTTTAAATAACGAAACCGATGTTCTTATTCCTCCCATGTCTCCATCTCGGCAGTTTCACCAGTCTTTTTTAGGAGTTCTGTCTCCACCTCGTTATGGCAGTTTCACCAATCTTTTTGTGGCAGTTCCGTCTGCACTCCTTCGAAAATTTTGCTAATCTCTTTGTGTGCGCGACAGTTCTCTTTGCATCACATTCCGGCAGTTCCGTCTACATCCCGTTCCGGCAGTTCCGTCTGCACCCCATTATAGCAGTTTCGTCTTCACCCTTGTGCCGATCTCTATATGGTAATTTTGTTTGCATTTCCTTTCGATACTTTCATCAATTTATTTATTTTTAAATAAGTTTCTCAAGTTTGAGGAGGGATGTTAGAATATATTAGTATCAATTATCATATATGGGTTTATTAGTTTGATATTATTCATAATTATAGAATATTAAGTTATTATTATTTTAATTCTCTCTTCACGTATAAATATGTTAGTGCATTATACTATAAGATACACACAACTCTCATAATAGATAAATGTTTCTTTGTTATGTACTCTATCTCTCACTTTCTAACAGTATTAATGTTATTTTACATATATATATATATATATATATATATATATATTACTTTAGTTGTTTTATTTTTGAAATTAAAATAGGTTATTTGACAATGCAAATTTGTCCAAGGAACAACAGAAAAGCTGAAGAAACGAAGCAGTTGTGTTCAAATGCTGAAAGAATCGGCGTGCATAAGTTGACACTGTCAATTAATGAAGAAAAGTCTATAAATAAGATGTTAGGCAAGCGTTGTAATCAGTTCAATTCTCTTTGAAAAATACTTGAATCCCAAAACGCTCTTAGCCTCCATAACATCATAGAGTAACACTGGGAATTTTAAGTAATTTCTCTGAACTCAAACACTTTTGTGATCTAATTTTCCAATTCTTAATAAAATCTTTGTTTAATTCTTATTCTTCCTTTCTTTGCTTCTCTTTTAATTTCTGTATTTTACTTTATCATTGGCACCTTGCATTTTCATTTCATCTATAAGTTTCTGTTTTTAATTTTATTTTTTACGCTACAATTTAAACTTTGAGAATCTCACATCTTATCTTTGAAATAGAAGAAAAAAATTGAGTAATAAATTGGTACGCCCAGCGGAACCTTGTAAATAGATTGTAGTTCTGTCCAGGAAAAAATTCTGAATTTTGCATATTTTTTCGTAGCGGGAAGTTTGTTGTTCCACAACCTGAAAAATCAGCGCCAATTTTTATGTCGAGTTCATCTGCATCATCTTCTTCTACTTCCAGTTATGAGACTAGAGAAAATGAGTTGGGGAATACTTCCACCTCTCATACCACAGAGCCTACCTTATTATCAGTGAGGCACAATGACTTTGGCCATGCCCTTCATGGGTTAAGTGCAGCTCATCTGAATTTCTTGGGGTGGCCACCGTATGGTTTGTCGCCGGGGTATGTCCCCCCATGGTGACACAAGGATTGCTTGTGCTTCTCTACTCAACATTTCAAAATCTTCTTTATCACAGTTCTTATGTCATGCCAAATACTTTTGTTTCTAGAATGTCAAGTTCACATATAATTGCACAAAATTTTTCACATGTTACCAATGCAGAAAATGTTGGTACGCGTTCTACTACACTCACTGCAACTAGGATAGAAATTCTAGGTCTATATTTCCTGATATGTCAAGAGCAATGCCTGTTACACAACCAAGTCAAACTGTGGGATCTTTAGCAACTATTAGACAACAAATGGATGAGAGTAACATTGATCTAGTAAATATGTTAACTCATCAAATGATAACAGTTTTGAATCCCTTTTTAGAAAATACAAACACAAAAATTGAACAATTAAATAGGCAAGTCAATAGGATTGCTACTTTGGTAGATCTAGAAGAAAATAATACTAACAACTACTTAGGAGTTGAGAATGTCAATCATAATGGTGGACCAATCCTAGATTATGATATTCATTATCCTAGACATGGTCAAAACGCAGATGAGATAGTGGAGAGACTTAAGCAAAATAATTTAGGGGGCAACATAATTTAGCAAGAAATGTTAAACTAATTTTAAACTATTTGGGATTTAATGTTGAATATTTAAATAGGTCATATTTTGTGTTAATTTTTCCTAAGTATGTCCAACAAGCAGAACTTCCAATGGGTTGGAAAATTCCAAAATCTCTTACAAAATTTTCTGGAGAAGAAAATGAGTTTACAATAGAGCATATTGCTCGTTATATTGTTGAAATTGGAGAGGTTGTTTCTAATGAATATCTTAAGATTAGATATTTTCTTTCTTTAATAAAAAATGCTTTCACTTGATTTTCTAACTTAAGGCCAAATTCTATTCACTCTTGGACTCAATTAGAAAGAAATTTTCGTGATAAGCTTTTTCAGGATGAATTGAAAGTTAACCTTAGTGATTTGTTCTCTGTTAAACATGAAGAAGGAGAGTCTATTGACACTTATTTAGCAAGATTCAGAAACATGAGAAATAAGTGTTTTACTCTAATTTGGCTACAAATGGTTTAGAAATTGGAATTAGAAAAAAAATAGTTAATCAACATACTTTAAATCTTGTACAATTAGCTAAGAGACTAAGGTAAATAAAGCAAATTAAGAAGGAAAAGAAAAATTCTAAAAAAAATTCTAAGAGAGTTGCATATATTGATTATTTTTCTGAAAGTAGTGATGAAACAGAGGTTTTTATTGCTAAATTGCGTAGTGGTCCTCCTTATGCGTGCAAATTTTTAAAACCTGTTAAAGGAAAAGAGAAAGTTTCTTCTTATCCCAAAGCTGGAAATAAGACTTATTCTTTTGACATTTCCAAAGCAGATCAGATTTTTGAAGTTTTATTGAAAGATAAGCAACTTGTTTTACCAGAGGAAAAAAAATGCCTTCAACTGATAAAATAAAAAATAAGAAGTTATACCTTGACTTTTGTGGTAGAATGTATTTGGTCTGGCCTAACCATTGCAAGTTTAGTTTGAGGCATTGGTGATCGTGTTTGACAGTCCTTTTGTGCACAAGTGACATAAGAAAAAATATATTAGATAGTTAATGGGGGATACTATCAACAATTAAATTTAGTAGAAAGTAATTTTGATTTTTAATTTAAAGATAAAAAAAAAAGCATGTCCAGGAAATTTATTTTTCAGCAAAAGAATTCTTGTTATGTTCTTGATCTTTATTTGGAGAGGTTACAGGTTCACCTTGTTTGTCCTTAAACTCTGTAGTGCTTAAGGTATTCTTTGCATCTCCATCATCTGAATTTGATGATACGTCAACTGGTTCAAATTTTCTTTTTTAGTCTGACGTTGTAACTAATTAGTGTAGCACTTCCTTTTTCCCGTTAGTCTGCTGGAGGCCCTCTTTGGATGGATTGACAGAGGATGTCTTAGCTGTTTCATAAGAAGTTAAAAAAATAATTAAAAAGATGATATATGAATAAAAGGAAATAATAATGAAATGAAGATGCAGAGGGTTCAAATGCAATTACCCTTTAGATTAGTCACCAAAAAAAATTAGCCTTTTGATTATTTGACGCTCTTTGTACTTGATGCATCACAAAAGTTTTAGTCATCCTTTTACAACATGTGCTAAGTGTAATCTTGATAGCAGAGTAGTTAGCCTTCTACCAAAAAGCAAATGACTATGTTGTTAACATGCACGTCTAAACAGAAAATAGGTGAAATTTGCTCTTCTTGACAACATTGTCTTTTTGAAAATTTAGTAATTCCTTTGTTGAAAAAACTTTAACATCCAAAGACTGAGCTCTTTGGGGATGATAAGGAGAAGGGATTGCTTGGGCGAGCCCAAACTGTCTAGATGCCGCATTAGGCACATATACTGTCATCCTTAAGTCTTCTCCACCTGGAAGCCCAGCAAAGAGCATTTGGGGAGTCAGGAAGTCATACCAAATAGAAATATTTTCCTCCTAAATTGATTTGTCATAAAAAATAATTGGCCTTTTTAACCAGTTAGGACCAACGTGTCGGTTGGCAAAAGGGGCTAGATTGAAAGTCATCTTTCTCTGATAAGTGGTAAAAAATACTTCATTTTTTCATTAGAAGCTTTCATCTTGTCTGGAAACACCAAATTAAACAAGTGTTGACCAGCAATTATTGAATCTGTCAAACTCTCTTGACGCTTCTTTAGTTCAGATTCAAGGACTGTAGACCACCATAATTGAAAAAACCAAATGGGTCCATCAACATTGGTAATTCTTTTCTTTTCCCTCATAAGGTCAATGATTTAGTCCAAAGACAAATATAATTGAGCCAAAAAAAAATTTGCAATATATAATTTTCTACTCTCGGCTAACATTGTTATTAATGAAAGAAAAACAACCTCAATTTGAATGTTACGAGAGCAAAAGACAATACTACTTAACCAATAAAAAAAAAAAATATATGCTCATTATCTGAAACAGGTTCTTTATCTTTACTTCTGTTGTTGCAAATAAAGTTCTGATAAGTATAGGAAGAGAGATCAATAGATCGAGTAGTCAGAGCTTGTTGTTGATTTAGTGGTAACCAAAATTTCTTTTCCTGTGGGAGATAAAATCGTTATAGCAGCAACATCTATACCATATGGTGTGTGAAAGGTGTGAGTGGTCTTATCCCAGAAATATAACGCACCTCCCATTAATCTTGGGTCGACTGTGTAATTGATTTTGCTGAGTTGGATCAACTTATATATACCAATGTGCTTTCAAGTAAACATTTTTTGAGTCTCAATTCTATTCGGCCAAGACTGATATCACTCAACATTTACTTTTGGAGGGTTCCTAAATAACCTATTGTGAATGTCAAAGTACCCTATGGGAATGGGGTCTTGAAATGCTATAATTCTTTCTTGAGAAATTAATAGAGTAGTGAGGTTGTTGATTTAGTGGTAACCAAAATTTCTTTTTATGTGGGTGATAGACCAGTTATAGCAGCAACATCTAGAAAAGTTGGGGTGACCATACCATATGGTGTGTGAAAGGTGTGAGTGGTCTTGTCCCAGAAATATAATGCACCTCTCATTAATCCTGGGTTGACTATGTAAGTGACTTTCCTGAATTGGATCAACTCATATATACCAATGTGCTTCCAAGTAGACATCTTTTGAGCCTCAATTCTATTCAGCCAAGACTGATATCCCTCAGCATTCACTTTTGGAGGGCGTTCCTGAATAACTTGTTGTGAATGTCAAAGTATCCTATGGGAATGAGGTCTTGAAAGGCTATAATTCTTTTCTGAGGGTGGCTATTAAAAAATTGCTTAATTTCCTCTGCAGCATTAGGAGATATAAAAGGGCCAACAAAAGTTGTAATTGTTTTGGCAATAAAGAAAGGAATCAAAACTTGAGACTCCCAAATTTTTTATTTTGATGCCTTTGGTTTAGGTATAAAAGTCTGTCCATTCTTGACAAGGAATTTTTCAGAAATTGCTATTTTTGACAAGGAGAAAGAGTCCTTAAATTATAGTTAGATAATGCTCTGAAAATATAGGATTAAGTCCCAATCTTTAACTCCAAATGTGCCCACTATATTACAAAATGAAATTTTAATTGTCATGCTTTAGAGCACATTTTTATTTTGACTCATGCAATTCATGTCATAGCCATGCATATATTCCAAATATAAATTATGACAAGATTATAGTCTCAAGAATCAAAGAAAGGTGGAATACAGAGACATATCCGTAAATTTGAAAGAAATAAATAAAAATGAGCTTTAATTTTTATAGTCTCAAAGTAAGTGCATGAACTCTATACTAAAAATAAATAAATAAATAAAATAACGAAACTAAGAATGTGTGACACAACTTGAGAGTGAAAAACTTTCAGTCTTCAACAACTCCACACTAGCATTCACAGGTAGGGGTGTCAATGGGTACGGTAGGGTTGGGTTTAGACGCAACCCTAATCCTACTCGCATGTTAAATTTTTCAATAAAACTCAATCCTATCCTACCTGCGAGTTTAAAACATGTCAATCCTAATCCTACCCGTATTCGACCCGCGGGGGTCCAACCCTACACGCGAGTTTTAAAAATATAATATTTATAAATTACTAAATATAATTGATTTTTATATAAAAAAATTTATTAAGCTTTCAATTGAATATCTTGAATTAGTGATTGAAAAATTTTTATATCACTGAAAGGTTCTTGATTCAATATTCATTCCTGACATATTTTTACTATAATATATAACATAGGGTGCGAGTTGGTCGGATAGGATTGAGCATCAATCCTAACCCTACCCCACCCACAACTCAATCCGTTCCGCGCTCAACACTACCCGACCGGGTTAAATCGAATTGGGTATCCGCGGATAGGGTTGTTATTGCCACCCCTATTCACAGAAAGCCATCAAAAAAAGAGCTTTTAAAAAAAGAATAGCATTACACGTTCCAATAAGTTAAATATGCTTCCAAGGAATGATAAATTTGAAGTTGTTTATTGAGGAATCAAATTGTACAACTCTAAAAAAAAAAAAAAGGCGTAAAATAAGGACTTTGCCAATGCCTCAATTTCTCTTTCAAGCTTAATTTGGGAATGACGTTTAATTTTTAAACTGTAGGGATTATGGCATGTGGGCCTTGTCAGTGAGATGAGTTTGTTTGTTTTCTTTCTTTAAATAATAATAATAATAATAATAATAATAATAATAATAATAATATTATAAAATAATTTTGTATTAATGTTCTTTTATATATATATATATATATATATATATATATATATATATATATATATATAT
>JASCZI010000279.1:22565-48841 GCA_036250425.1 Stylosanthes scabra
TTAATAATTTTATTTTCATCATTTGTCATGTACAAATGAAAGAGAAGATATTTGATTAGTTGATTTCTTTGTTTCTCTTAAATTAGCAGTATACTTGTGCTAGCTACAAAGCTAGAATATTAGGAATATTTAAGAATAGCCAACCTTGAAATTCTTCTTTCTATCATATATTCCAAAAAATTGCATTACAATGGATAAGCAGCATGAGATTATTTGACCTTAAAAAAAGAAAAAAAAAAAAAAAAAGAAGCAAGGACGTGCTTAATAAGATAAATGGAAGAATACACAAAAACACATGTAATTTTTTATATGGAAGATAAAAGTTCATGCTAGTTAGATTGTGTTTATTTTCGGAAACAATATAAAATAAAATACTGATAATAGAATAAGATATAAAAATTAGTATTTTTTATTTTGTTTGGTAATAAATAGAATATAAGATAGGATAAGTGATAAAAAGTCTAATTTATTTTGATTTTTTTAAAATTAAAATTTTAAAAATATATAAAATAAAAAAGTTATGAATGATTAATAGTGACAATAAACAAAATAAAATAGATTGTGTTTTTATTTAATGTCTTTTTTGTTCTTTCTATCAGGATGGATTGATGGACACAACATATATTAATCTAGTGTTCCATAACTCAATAACATTATCTATATCTTTCAGCTGCCAAACACAATTTTTGTATCTCATTATCCTGTCTCTAAAAATAAATGTGGCATTATTCAATAAATCAAGTATATATATCAATGATATTCCCTCCTAAACATATTTATGACAAAAAATACATCATTTATGATGAACAAAAATAAAACTTGACTTACGAAAGAATAGATATATCTAATAAAAGACATCATTTACGTGTATACACATCACTTATTAAATAAATAATGTGTATTTTTGTCAATTTTTTCTTAGGTTAAAATCTTGACATAGTATAAAATAATTAAATTATGCTTTCAATAAGATCCAATAATATTAGTAAAAAAAATCCAATAAAATAATACCAGTCAATAATAATAATAGTATCATATTGATTTTTTTCCCTTGCTACCTTAATTAATAGTCATCTTCTAAAACTAAGGAAAAAAAATCGTTCCACTTGAAATAAATGTTTAATTTACTCCATATTATTTTATCAATATTTATTTATGGGTAAAGTATCATTTTCGTCCCTAACGTTTGGTGTAAGTCCTATTCATGTCTCTAACGTTTAAAACATCCTATTTGTGTCCTTAACGTTTTGAAATCATATCAATTTTGTCCCACCATCAATAATTGTTAAAATCATTAACAAAGTCATACACATATATATTAGTTTACAACATCAAAATATTATAAATGATATGTCTACTTCATTTATGTCCATTATTATTACCCAGATTATCCGAACACAAACAAAGACAAAAAGAAGAGAAGCACATAACGTTTCTTCTTTCTCACCCAAATCTTACATATTTTTAGTTGATCGAGTGTGATTGTGGTAAATATCGCATCTAAAAGGTTATTGGTTAATTAATTTTGCATTTGGAAGAGTAGATTGTTAGAATTTACAATAATAGAGTTGACGGTGGGACGAAATTGATACAATTTCAAAACGTTAGGGATACAAATAGGACGTTTTAAACGTTAGGGACATCTTTGGGACTTATCCCAAACGTTAGGGACGAAAACGATACTTTACCCTTTATTTATTCTCATTTATACATATTTTCTTTATTAAAATGTTTATAATAATACAAAACAACAACAACAAAGTCTTGTCCCACTAGGTGGAGTCGGCTACATGAATCAAACGACGCCATTGAGCTCTATCATGTATCATGTCTACAGATAGACCGTTGACGTTTAGGTCTCGTTTGACCACCTCATGGATGGTCTTCTTAGGTCTTCCTCTCCCTCTCACTCCTTGTTCATCTTCCATTAGATCCACCCTCCTAATTGGATGATCTGTCGGCCTTCTTCCCACATGTCCAAACCACTTGAGACGCGATTCCACCACCTTTTCAATAATAGGTGCTACTCCAACCCTCTCTCTTATATCCTCATTCCTTATTTTATCCAATCTCGTGTGACCACTCATCCATCTCAACATCTTCATCTCTTATGTTTATAATAATAAAACAGAAATTCTGTCAAGCCACCATATTCATTTTCATACAACCAGCATCTTTAAACAACATAAAATATTTATATGATAATGGCTCATGTTTTCAATTGATTAAAACCCAAAAAAAAGTACTTGTTACTTATAAGATGATTATATGCTAGCCATCAAACATACATCTTGATGGTTGTATAGCACTATTCAATAATAAATATATGCAAAAGAAGAACTATTCTTCTTTCGACAACCCAAAAAAAACCTATTTTTCTTTTGTATATAGTAGTGTATATAAAAAATTTGTGATATAATATAATAATAATATAAATAATAGAGGAACCTAAATAATATATTTGCATTATAAATGATAAGAAGCAAATCGCCACGTCTCATTTAGCAATCAGCGACCAGCGTCCTTTTTTTTTACTGGAAACATAGACTTTCAATTAACCAAAGGTAAAAGATCTAGCAAGGCCAGATTTTGAACATGAGGTGGTGCATTTCCATCCACACAACGTTTGGATTGGTAAAGGGCAATTTGAGCTAGTTCGTGAGCTACCTTGTTTTTGCTACACTTAACATGATTAAAAACTATTGATCTAAAGTGATTAGTTAAGGAGATGGCATCAGTAATGAATGCCCCAAAACAAGTCTCATTGGTGATTCCTTGTTTAAGGGCTTTCACAACCTCTAAACAATCACTTTCTACTACGATGTTTGTGAAACAACAATTCTTGGCAAAGAGAGTTCCCAAATACGCTGCATAGGCTTCTGCTTTATGGGCTTCTAAGTTAAATGGAATGGCCTAGGTCCCAGCTACTAGGATTTGACCCATCTCATTCCTTGCAATAATACAAACACTTCCATTCTTATCTCTTGGAACAACAGTATCGATGTTGACTTTGACATGAGTGGTTGGTGGAGCTTCCCACTTCTCAATTAATTGATTCCTGTGAGTATCATCAATTCTTCTACCTTCTTCTTTCTTGTTCGCCTTCCAAAATTCATCACTGAGGATTAACTCTTTTTCCAATTTTGCTTCAGTAGGAAGGACAACTCCTTCGAATACGAGCAAATTTCTGGACCTCCAGAGTTGATTTAGGAGGAAACAGAAAGTCGAACTCCCCTGTTCATCCAGCATCTTCATAGTTCTCAGAATCCAATCATTCAAGTTTTGGGTGTTCGCTTCTGTTCTAAGAGAGAAGGGCGATGCGAACAAAAATCTGTGGCAAATCAGCAATTTTTGAAGATGTGGGCCTCCGTTTCCTCCACTTCCCAGCATCTCATGCAAATTGGCGAGGTATTGACTCCCCTGCGGCAAAGGCTTTTCTTGGTTGGAAGCGAGTGGTGGAGGGTTCTCCATATGAAATTCAGAATTCGAGGAGGAGCTTTCAGATTCCACAGCCTTTTCCAGGTAACTTCTCCTTCATCACATATGTTATTGTTGCTTGATTGGTTCTGGTTGCATGCCCTGATTTCATTATACGCTCTTCTAACTATGTAGACCCCGTCTCTTGCATTTTTCCATATGAAGCTATCAGTCTGGTTAGTTCTAGGGATTGAGATATTTAGGATCTATTGGCTCTTAAAGGGTAGGAAAATCAGTTAGATTAGTTCTCTGTTCCACTCTCTGTTGTCTTCATTCATTAGTTCCGCCATTATAGCATTCTGTTCCAAAATAGATGTGGGACTCCATGGCAGTGAGCCATTCTGTTTCGGCATCCAGGGATCTTTCCAAATCCTCACCTCTCTACCATCTCCAATTTTTCAATATCCACCCTTCTTCAGAACATCTCTCGTCTGCCTAATGCTCCTCCATGTGAAGCTCGGACATAGCCCCAAGTCAAAGTTGAGGAAGTCTTTGCGCCTAAAGTATTTACTGCCTAGGATTCTCGCAGCAAGAGAATTCAGATTCTTAAGTAACCTCCATCCTTGTTTGGCAAGCAGAGCCGTATTGAAATCCTCGATGTCTCTGAAGCCTAAACCTCCCTCTCTTTTCGATTGGCACATCTTGTCCCACTTGACCCAGTGGATTTTCCTTTCACCCTCCTTAGCTCCCCAGTAAAATTGTTTAATCACAGACTCAACATGTTGACATAGGCCAATAGGTAATCTGAAACAACCAATAATATAAGTGGGAATTGCCTGAGCCACCACCTTAATTAGGATCTCTTTACCTGCTCTTGATAACAGTTTCTCCTTCCATCCTTTCAGTTTCTTCCAAACTCTTCTTTAACAAATTGAAAAACCTGCTTCTTGGATCTTCCCACCAGAGTAGGTAGCCCAAGATACTTCGAATGTCTTTTCACAGCCTTAATTCCCAATGGATCCTGGATGGCAATTTGTCTGGTAGGTAGAATGTTTTGGCTAAAAGACAATTTGAACTTCTTAAGGTTTATCCTTTGTCCCGACACTTTTTGGTAGAGACTTAGAATTCTTCTCAAGGCCTGCAAGGCTTGATCTGATGCTCTAGAGAACAAGATGCTATCATTCGCGAAGAATATGTGGTTGATTTCTGGGCTGCCCCTTGCTATGCTAATTCCTTGGATATCCTTGCTATTTTGTGCCTTTGTCATTAAGCCTGAAAAAACTTATGTGCACAATATGAAAAGGTAAGGGGATAGGGGATCCCCTTGCCTCGATCCTCTAGTTGGCTCAAACTTTCTGCTAGGGGCTCCATTCAGCAGTATGGAGAAGGAAGTATAACTCACAAGTTTCCAATTACTTGAACCCATCTAGCCGGAAAACCCATAGTTGTTAGAACTTCTTTGAGAAAATCCCATTCAATGCGATCATAAGCCTTCTCCATATCAGTTTTACTCCCACATATCCTCTTTTTTCCTTTGTTCTTCTTCTTCATGCAATGAAATATGTCGAAGGCAATCAATCCGTTATCAGTGATTAATCTCCCCAAGACGAATGCGCTTTGATTATCTCCAACAATCCGAGGTAGAATTTTTTTCAATCTATTTGCCATAGTTTTCGTAGCCAGATTTAAAATGACATTGCACAACGAGATAGGACTGAACTCCTTGGTATGTTTGGGCTTGTTCACCTTTGGTACCATACATATAAGAGTGTGGTTCCATGGCTTCAGGTCAACCCCTTCATTTAGGATTCTAAGAACAATTTCGGATACATCATTTCCAATGAGATCCCACATGCTTTGGTAAAAGAGAGCCGGCATTCCGTCAGGTCTCGGTGCCTTTGTGGGATGCATCTAGTTAAGTGTTTCGACTATCTCTTCCTTTGTAAAATCTTCATTTAGAATATCGAATCTTTCACTATATATTGTGCCTTTCACCACCTCAACTGCTTCTCTTACATTTTCTGTGCCTTCAGCCTTGAATAAATTCTCATAGAAACCCCTTATAACTAACTCAATCTGCTTATCTTCTTCGTATCTGATTCCCATGTCGTCTGTAATGGACTCTATCCGGTTCCATTTTTTCCGATTAGACGCCTTTTGGTGATAGAACTTGGTGTTTTTGTCTCCATGATTCAGCCAGTCAGCCCTCGATCTTTGGCTCCACCGAATTTCTTCCAGCTTCAATAGTTCATCCATTTTTGCTTCTTCTGCCCTTGTCTTGATGATCACATCTATCTTCACTCTGGCTTTGTGAGTTTAGATCTTCAATTCTCTTCTGAGATTCCCTAATCCTCTTAGGGATAATGCGAAAGGTATCCCTGCCCCAATTATTGAGTTCTCCACTGCAGCTTTGCATCTTTTCTATTAAACTGCCCTGACAATTCCTCCATGAGTTCTCCACCAGTTTCTTACAATTTTCATCTCTAAGCCACATTTCCTCAAACCTGAATATATAGACTCTTCTTCTTTCTCTTTTCTTTTCACCTAATGACATAATTAAAATAGGAGAGTGATCAGATTTATACCTGTTAAGATGTTTCACGGTTGCTCTGGGAAATGCTTGTCTCCACTCCATGCTTGCTAAGGCTCTGTCCAAGCGCTCTTGAATGTTTTTGTCCCCCGCTTGACCATTAGACCAAATGAAAGGATGACCCAAATAGTCGAGATCTTAGAGAACATTGATTTGGATTACTTCTTGAAACTCCTTTGTGTAAGAGTATGAAACTGGATTGCCACCCTTCTTTTTCTGCTGGTTGAGAACTTGGTTAAAGTCTTCAAAGATGATCCATGGCAGTGTTGATTCTTTCTCGAGTCTGTGCATTAAATTCCAACTTTCCTTCTTATGTTGCCCTTCTGGAAAATCAGGGAAGCTCGTAGCCCTCCACACTTGATTGTTGTCTTTCATCTTAACTTCCATATCAATGTGATTGAGAGACATTGATAGGATGTTAACTTCTAGACTGTTGTCCCAGAGGCATGCCAAGCCTCCCCCCTTTTGTCTCCCCTCACCATGACAATCCACACCAATTATGTTGTGTAATCTAGCCCTGTATCTCCGATTAAATAGTTCTGCGATCACCGTCCTTTGCATTCACCAAATCAAATAGATTTCTTTTTTGTCTTAAATCAAATAGATTTAGATAAGTTTCTTTCTTGTTTTTAACTCCCCTTTTTTTTATTAGATTAATTGAATTATATTTCCTTTAATATATTTTGACCATTATTTTTAGCCATCAACTCTCAACACCTTTAGATTATAGTTGAAATCATATAATAACACCTTAGATTGAACATGATGGTTAAATGATGGTTAAAATAAATTAAAATTGATAGTCATGTAGCATTTCTCAATATAAAATATATATTAGAATACAAAAATAACTTAAATAATAAAAGTATTCATACAAGATGAGCCATAAGAATGTTCTTTTCTTTCTTGTTAATTCTGTCCTCATAGGCCCTGAGGAAGCTTTCAGCCTCATGAATTGTAAATGTAGTCAAGCTAGACATTACAGAGGTGACGTATCCATCATATTCATCAGGTAAACCATCAAGTATAGCTTGGATATGATCATCCTCAATAAACGGGTGACCAATCGAATGAAGGGAATCAACTAATTTAGAGATCGATTGAAGGTATTCAGTGATTGTACCTGTCTTCTTGGTAGATCGAAGCTGGGTTTTGAGGCTCTGAATCTTGGTCCATAAAAACATTATGAAAATATGATTCAGCAATTCCCAACTTTCAGCGAAGGTTTTGCAGTGAATAACCTTGTTTTGGTAAGTGATAGACATGGAAGCATCAAGCCAAGTCATCAATGTCGAATCATGTTGAGCCCACTCAACATATTTCTCTGATTCTTGCACAATCTTGATGGATTCAGAAACTGATTTCTTCACCACTGATGTGGCCTCGCCATTTGTGTTTGTAGAACCACTAATTACATATTTAAATTCCTCCTTTGTAGGAGATGCCATGTCTTCAAACTGCGGTGGAGTTTTCGTTGAATCAAAGTGGCTTTCGAGTTTTAGGGTTCGTACCGCGAGGAGCACTGATTTCTTCCAAGTGGAGAAATTATTCTCTTCCAATTTGTTGGCCAGCGAAATCCGCTTGTTTTCGAGCTTCATTTGCGACATTGAAATGAGCGCCATGATAGATCGAAATCTTTTTTAGCTCTGATACCATGTAAGAGCTTGACCTTAAGCTTAAGAGCAGAGAAGAGTGTTCTTCTCTTCAAGAAGAGAATAATGAAGGTAAAGAATAAAGAGAGAGACTGAGAAAGAAAGAATAAAGATGTTTTGTGAATAGAAAGTAAACATTTAATATGCATATATGTATATATCTCTAACACAAGAATATATGATAATTAATTTGACGGCTCACTTTTTAACATGTATTGTATAAATAATATTATGGAAGCAATATTAAGAAGCCAATAATTAAGTTATTATTCAAAATTTATATGAGTTATTGTCCATAACTCATATATCCAACATTAAGTTATCATCCAAAATTTATATTTATATAAATTATTATCCATAACTATGTATTTACTCCCTATTGATCATGATATATTGGATTTCAAGTCTTTTTCGTATTATATATAGGCATTTAAAAAAAATACACGCATATTCAATTAGACATCCTTATTAACGAAGGTATTTGAATTAATTATTATTTGTATCAAACGCATAATAAATTAAGTTTTTTTTTTTTTATAAAAATACTAAATCAAAGTTATGTTATTGAATAGTAATATGGAGCAGTAATATAGACCTCATCACCCATATAAAATTTTATCAAAATTAATCTTTTACAAGAAAATGAATTATTTAATGGATTATCATCCTCTCTCATACAAAATAAGTATCCATTTTAATTATTATTATTATTATTATTTTTTTTTTGTAAATAATGATCTACTTAATACGATAAGAGAAATAATATTTTAAAAAAAATTGCAACAACTGGCACAAGAAATAAGTATAAAACAATATTAAAATTTGGACCATTTTCACTTCTCCGAAAATCATATAAGATAATGTATTTTATGATATAAATTAAATAGTATAGTTTTTATATGAAAAATATAAGGTACTAATTTTTAGGTAATAATATAAACAAACTTTAAGGTTTATGGTCATGATTTAGGCCAGATCTAAGATTAAGGTTCTATGATTTAAAATTTAGAATTTTTTTTGGGTGTCTATAAAATAGAATAATTTTTAAAAAATTGGTTAATTTAGCTTAAGAAATGTTTACTCTTTTTATATTCTCCTAATTTTTTCTTTTTGATAATAGTTGCTCACCAAGCATCCAATCAAAAAGGTGAGTACAATTGAGTACGAAAGCAAAAGCAAAAAAGACTATTATTAAGCCACTAGATTTAAGATACACTTTTTTTTTTCATCTTTTTAACATTTATTTTTTACTTATTTCTAAAACCAAACAAACAATTAAAACCTCTAGAAATTTTTTCAATGAATTATATAATATTTTGTTGATAAAATTAAAACGGAAAAATGTGATGTGTTGTGTTGTGTTCACCAGCTAGCTAGCCAGCCAGAATATCTGCTAAATATTCAGAAACCAAACCCATTGAAAAGTATTGTCTTTGTCAATCTGAATTAATATCTAAATTTTTCTTTAATTTTAAATAAATCCCAATATGGCAATATCCTATCATCCAAGATTCCTAGTTAAACTTTTATTAGTTTGTAGATTTCAAAAATTATATTTGTCAGACAAGTTAATTCTTCTGTTATTTTCAATAGAATTTTTAGTATGTGTATTACATAGATAAATTTTATTATAAGGTAATTAAATTTTAAAATAAAATAATTATAAGATAAATTATTTTTTCTTATAAAAACCTCAATTTGTCATTTTTGTGTTAATTAAAATTTTATATAATAATACAAATTTGTGAGATTAAAATGTTTGTTTTATATTTTTTAGAAAAAAATTGTTCATTTATTATTTTTATTTATTTATTTATATAATTTTTTATAAGAGAAAGTATTAATAATCAATATTTTTTTATACGAACAACTAGTTAATAATCTCATTCATCATCACCCAACTAGAATTACCATTTTAAACAATCTATTTTGGGTTCAACAATTCTATTTGTATACCAAAATCAGCTATTAGGGTATAATATATATAAAAATACAAAATATGCACTAAAATTGAGTTAGACTACATACATTTTGTATTTCAACATATATTATATACGGGTGATTGATTTTTGTGTATACTTGGCGAAACCTTTTTGAGTTATTTTGAATGACATATTTCCTATTATTTTGAATGATTCGTCTTTTAACATTGTGAATATTATTATTTCATACGATAAGTTTTTACATTATTTTTATGGGAAGGTCTATGATAAAGATACTAAAGTGTCTTATGAGGATATTAAATTTTAATCGTTGATTTGTGCTATTAAAATCTGATGTGCAATTAAAAAAAAAAGAAAAATTTTTAAATATGGTAATATTTTCATCAAAAATACTTAATTATTTTCATTATAGAATTTTTCTATTTTTATATGTTGTATTTCTTTTTCATTAATTGATTATCAACTAATGTTTTTCCAATTGATTATTAACTAATATTCTATTCACTATCAAACCAACTTCTTTTTCATTTTGATAAGCTATATGGAAATAGTAAGGACTATCTAATTGGGATTGAACTCTGAATATCACACACATTTAAAACATGTGGTAGGTAGGTGGGTCAATTCTTCATTAACTTCTCAATCAAATATGGCTCCTACATTCTTATTTTGGTCATAAAAATGATTATGCATACCATATCCATCTATCCCAAAAATAATTCTTATTTTTTTTAATTTAATTTTTCTGCGTTAGATTTTATTATTTCTATATTTAAAATTTTTATGTTAAATTTGATTATATTTGTATTTAAAATTTTTATAATAAATTTCATTATTTTTGTATTTAACACATGAATTTATTAAGTGTGAAAATATATAAATAGACATATGAATATGTGTATATTTATTATTATTATTATTATTATTATTATTATTATTATTATTATTATTATTATGCAATTCTTAAGAATGTTAATGTATATGGACTTAATTAATTTCATGTTCTGTAGGTAAATTTTGATATGACTCGCACAAAAGATGATATATTAAATGAGTTTAATTTTGATATATTTTAATTAATTTCATGATATACTAAATGAGTTTAATTTTTAATCAAATTTATGCATTTTAATGATTTTGAAATTGGTGAAAATTAATTACTTTTGACGATGTGATAATATATGATTAGATGTTTATGTTACACGAAAAATGTATGGAAATTAAATTTATATATTAAATAGTGCTTTAAATTTGATTATTTCTTATGATGTAAAAATTCATAATTTAATTATTCATTAAGTATACAAATATTTTTATTATGAATTTTTATGTGTATCTTCCTTCTCCCCCATTTTTCTTCTTATTTTTCAATTAACATGAATTATTTTTATGAGATTAAAATTAATTTAGCTAAATTTGGTTGACAAAAATACTTGCAAATATTACATCACTTATATAAAAAATAATAATTTAAAATGATAAATATAAATTAAATAATTACATAGAACATTCTATGACGAATAAAAATTATAGAGTAAATAGTTAATTCGATCTTTTAATATTTTTGAATTATTAAGAATAAGTTTGTCTAAATTAATGATCAGAATCGAATGTGATATTTATTAAAAAATATATTGAAAACTAAATTCAACTCAAGTATTTACATGATTTTTATTTATTTATTTATTTTTATCAAAGATAAGTTGAAAAAAAAGCTCGAATTTTTTAGCTAAGTATTTTTGGTTAATCAGTTAATAATTTAGTACTACACTTACCAAAAGAAAAAGAAGAAAGATTATAAATACGTTGTAGCTACAATAATAATTTGCAGGTTCTCATTTTTTTGAAGAGAGAGAAAGAAACTAAGGAAAAAAAAAAGGAGCTGTTTTTCTTCCTCACCTGGCCAAAACTCAGTTCAAAGTTTTTGTGTTGTGTTGAGTTCCCATCAAACCCTTTCAATCTTCAACTGAATCGGTTTTTTGTTCTCTTCCCAATCAACAAGTACTCATTGTTTTTTGGTATCTGCGTTGTTACTATCTCTGATTCTCTTCCTTCACGCCAAAGTGAACTCCTTGGAAGTTTGCTCATTCAATTTTATTTTATTTTAATTTTTTTCTCCCTCTTGGTCTAATTATAATAATTTATTTAAGCCATATATGCAATATCAAATTCAAATAAACCCTTCTCTTATAATCTTCAATTGCTTGCCTTAACTGACTTTCTTGGTGTCAAATTCTATTTATCTGAGGAAATTAGCACAGATTTGATCACAGAAAAGGTGAAATATTTCACCTATAAGGTGGTGAAGATTGAAACTTTCTTGTGAAGAAAGAGAGTAGAAAAGAAAAAAAAAAAAAGAGTTGATTATGGGTGAGTTTGGAGGAAGATGGTTGAGGCTGAAGGGTGTTATGGGAATGGGATCCATTTGGATGCTGTTGCTTTGTTTTGCATCTTCTATGGTGTTTGTTTCTGGTGAAAGGATGATGAAGATTGAAGTTCCATGGTGGTTCAATGTTACTACTCAACAAGATCACAGTTTCCTCAACAGAGCTGTGAATTTCTTATGGCAATCTGATGAATCAGGATATCAACATGTGTGGCCGGTAATTA
Source organism: Stylosanthes scabra (assembly GCA_036250425.1). Lineage (NCBI taxonomy): Eukaryota > Viridiplantae > Streptophyta > Magnoliopsida > Fabales > Fabaceae > Stylosanthes > Stylosanthes scabra. Next base: position 34,778 of record JASCZI010000279.1, read on the forward strand.
AGCTCTTTACCCCTTTTCTTTTTTTTATTACTTGGTTTTTTGTGTCTGATATTGTTTATTCTTTTAAAAGAAAAAAGAGATTCTATGCTGTTTTGTTAAGTTTTTAAGTTTTTTTTTTTTTTTTTAAATTCTTATGGTGAGTGGTGATTGACTGATTGGTATACAAAGTTCAATTACCTTTTTGAATTCTTTGAATTATTTAGCAGCTTTAGCTGAAAAAAAGTGCTGCTAGATTTTATTAGTGGTTGCTGATGTGTTGATGAAAAGTTAATTTTTTTTTTATTGTATTATCATTATTATTATTCTGTGTCAGGGGAAAGTTTAAAAATGGATGTTAATAAACATATTATAATTATAATATGTGCAGGATATGGAATTTGGGTGGAGAATTGTTCTTGGTAGCTTTATTGGATTTTGTGGAGCTGCATTTGGAAGTGTAGGTGGTGTTGGTGGAGGTGGCATATTTGTTCCCATGCTTAGTCTCATCATTGGTTTTGATCCAAAATCATCAACTGCTATCTCAAAATGTAAGAGGGAAAAAAAAACAGCACACATAATAATAATAAATGTGATAATCACCATTCTGCTATAAATTTCTCATTTGATTTTGAGTTTGTTTATGCCAGATAGTGTTTATGTGTAGTAGCTGATTTAGCTCAATAGAAAAATTTTAACCTTCAGATTTCTGTTTTTATATACATTGTGGTCTGTGAAAATTTCACACAATTTTTACTGCAAGGGGGTAAAAACCCTTATATTAGTTTTGACATTTCAAAGAAAAGAATTGCAATTTCCATTCCATGAATCCAATTATCTTCAATTGTGTTTTTATTTTCAGGTATGATCATGGGAGCAGCTTTGTCAACTGTTTACTACAACCTTAGACTAAGGCATCCAACATTGAATATGCCTATAATTGACTATGATTTGGCACTTCTCATTCAACCAATGCTGATGCTTGGGATCAGCATGGGAGTGACCTTCAATGTTCTTTTCCCTGATTGGTTGGTCACTATACTGCTTATTGTTATCTTTGTAGGTAATGATGAATCTTAACACTCACTTCAATTTAGGCTTTCACCTCTTTGTTACAGTTCTTACTGATCTTTGATTTTTTGACTTTTTGTTTTTCAGTCACATCAACCAAGGCATTCTTTAAGGGTGTTGAAACTTGGAAGAAGGAAACCATAATGAAAAAGGTCTCATGCACACATAGTTTTCGGTTTTCGTCATTTTCATTATTGTTAGTGTATCTGTTTATTACAAACACTCAGTTATGAATGTTTTCTGATAGTAATAATGAGACTTTCAATGTTTAATTTGGTGTCAATAATGTTTTGCTAGATTCCTGATTACTCAATGTTTATTGCTAACTTCTTAACTTGTCTTGTTTTATTTCTAGGAAGCTGCTAAGCGACAAGAGACAAATGGTGAGTTCATAAATTATGTCCTTTCAGTTTTAAAAGTTCAACTTATTTTGTTCATGATACATTGAGCTTTTTTAATGTACAATTTTGTCCAAATAGACGGTTATTAAAACCGAAGAGTAATCTCATGTCAAGGTTTATACAAATTTCTTTGTGATAGGTTCTGGTGCTGAAGCAGAGTACAAACCTCTTCCTGCTGGGCCAAATGGTGGCACCGCAAAGAACGAGGAACGCCAGGTAACTGATGTCATTATTCTCCGGCTGGTTCTAATTGAACAGAATGAATTTTATGTCTAACAATTCAGACTTTGCAGGTGACAATTATTGAAAATATATACTGGAAAGAGTTGGGATTACTTCTGTTTGTTTGGTTTTCATTCCTGGCACTACAGATTATCAAGGTTTGTATAACTAAAAATCAATTCTACACTTAAGATTCGGTTTTGGCTATTTTTGTGTAAGAAAGTTACTAGTTCTCAAATTCAATTGTAGTCTCAAGAATTGATCCTAGCAAAAGTGATTTTTTCGCTTTCTGTTGGATCATTTCCAGAGAAACGAAACACACACTAATCGGGTACCTGTATTTTTCTATTAACAGGAATACTATACAAGTACTTGTTCAATAGCATATTGGGTACTGAACATTCTACAGGTAATTCTCCTCATGATGTTCTTCCATAGTGTTAACCTTATCGAGTATATTCAGCTTGACTTGAATCCACATGACATACCATTGCTCCATGGGCACGAGCACAAAGCAAAATTTTCAAAACATAATAGTATGCATGATATTTCCATGTTATGCAGATTCCGATTTCAGTTGGGGTAACTTCTTATGAGGCGTATGGCTTATTCAGCGGGCGTAGAGTAATCTCTTCGACTGGAGATGATGAGAAACATTTCACTGTTCTTCAGCTGTTTATCTATTGCGTCTTCGGTTTACTGGCCGGAGTAGTTGGCGGCTTGCTAGGACTTGGAGGAGGATTTGTTATGGGACCACTGTTTTTGGAGTTGGGAGTCCCACCTCAGGTGACTTTATTATGAACCCTAAAAGGCTAAAAACATTTATGTATCTTGACAAATTATGTGGTAATTTGAACTTCTGGTATTGACTAGAATCAATATCTTGTGTTTAGGTGTCGAGCGCCACTGCCACCTTCGCCATGATCTTCTCCTCATCCATGTCTGTTATAGAATACTACCTGTTGAAGCGTTTCCCGGTTCCTTATGGTTAGTTCCCGAGAACATTCTTTAGCACCTTGCATTTAGCCTTCATGAGTCGGGCATCGAGGAAAAAGAAGGGTTTGACTTTGAAGAGTAAAATGTCATTCCCACCTTTCTCCTCTAAGATGTCAACTCGCAAGCGCACGCTTAACTTCCAATTTTTATCGCTTACCGAGTCGGTTATGACATCACAGCTGCATACTTGACTCTGGTGGCCACTATAGCAGCCTTGGTTGGACAGCATATAGTGAGGAGGTTGATCATCCTATTTGGGAGAGCTTCCCTTATCATCTTTATTCTTGCTGGCACAATATTTGTCAGTGCAATCTCATTAGGTGAGACTACTAATTTTCTTTTTCTCTTTCAAATTGTTTATATACACTTCTCAATGTGAGAAAATAATTTGTTTTTGATGTTCCTGCTGGTAGGTGGAGTTGGAATATCAAATATGGTATACAAGATTGAGAATCATGAATACATGGGATTTGAGAATCTGTGCAAGTATGGATCATAACACACCTAAATCTTCATCTCAGAAATTTTTTTTTTTTTTTTGTCATGTTTTGCAATTTGCATATTTGTAGTAGCAGCAAAGCCAAGAAGAGCTTTCAGGCAGGTCAAAATTTGTCCATTTTTTCTAATTGTTGCCTAGTCATGCTGTAATCTGTAGGAGATTCCCAAACTGAAACTATATATAATTTATATTCTATATTTTTTTTCCCTTGTATTTGACACCGAAATAATATTCAATTTAGTATAGAAATAAATTATTTGGTTGAACTTGATTAGCCAAAATCACTTGTTCACATAGAATTATTGAATAAAAAAATATTAGGAACTTAATATTTAATATTTTTCAAAATTATCCGAGATAAATCACTTTGTTCTGTGATTTGCTTTGTTTACTTGTTATGTTTTGGTTGGAACTTAGAACATGTGGTTAGCTTCAAGATGAGAACACGTAAGAGTACAATTATTTTGGTCCAGTAATACAGAAAGACACGTTATGAAAAGTCCATAGAGCTTATCATCAATGTGTTCATCTTTTCTGAACGCCTTTGTCTTTTGTTTTGATTTTGTTTCATTCATTTTCAGAAGCACTTAAATGCAAGATGTCAAATTCTTTTAAGATCCTCACTAGGCTGATTAATTTTGACGAATTGATAACTTAAATGCACACACTTGTTTAGTTTAGTTATATGTTATGTTGGATAATTTTATTTTTACAGTTTTGGTATTATGTATTAGGTTATTTTTACTGTTGTCCGATTATGTATGATGTAATTAATTGTCCCTCTTAAATTGTAGTTTTCAACGTGAATGAGTTGTAGTTCATGTCGCATTAACGTCTTCTTGCATTACCTTTTACCTTATTAAAAGAGGTATCGAATTCGAATCTCACCTAAAACACCAAACTTGTAGCTGCTAATCAATTTTTCTTCGAACCACTGCCACCAACCCCTCTCTCTCTGTCACCATTCTCGTCGCAGCCTTCAACGTGACCACAACCTCCAATCGCCATAAAAGCTCATCACTGTTCCACTACCACTTCTTTCTTTCTTCTGTTTTCACTCCATCACGGGCCTCACGGCAATGTTAACCACATCAGCCTCTACTATTTCCAGGGCAGCGGCAATGGTGTTGCCGTGGGTGAATGCAATGGCAAGGGAGGATGGGGTGTAGGAGTAGAGAAAGATGAGGACAATGATGATGAACAAGATGTGTGCATGCTGGTTTTAATTGTTGGTTGATTATTGATCTTATTTAAAAGGTGAATACAAAAATATCAGAACAAAAATTTAACCTCTAGATTTTTTTTCCGTTTTATGAATAAATTTCAATCATTCATTAAAAAAAATTAAAATATAATTCGCCGTCAAATTATCAAATTTTAAGCATGAAAAAGTTATCACTGCTGACGATCACTAAATCCAAAATTCTTTTAACTGAGTTTCAAATGATTATATTTTTTCTAATTTGAGGTGTTTATTAATAATAATAAATTAGTCAATAATATTAACAAATGATCGAAAATTCGAAATTGTTGAGTCCTATACTTTCCCATATTTTAAATACCGAGAGAGACAAATGCCCGCTAAAATTTGGTATTTGTAGAACGGCCCCAAAGCATATGATTGCGTTTTAGAGAATAAAAACAAAAGCGAAAGGAAAGAGGGGAGGAAAAGGTTACTTACTTTTTAATTTTTGCAGCGATTCGTATAGAAACTGTGAAAGATTCAGAGAACCCTAGCACGCAATTAAAAAACCATTTTCCCTCTTCTATCTCTCTATCTCTCTCTCTGCTGTGTTGGTTTCGTTGAGATAGCGTGAGAAGAAAGCAGGTTTCGTTCCCATGGTTTTCTACTTCAAGGCACGCCCTGAAGCTGGCGATTACACCATCTTCATGGGTCTCGACAAGTATGAGAACGAGGAACTCATCAAATATGGTTTCCCTGAAGATATCTGGTAATCCCTAATCCCCCAATTCCTTGATTCTCTTTTTGTGCCTTTTTAATTTGGGGATGAAATTTTGTATCTTTCATTTATCTGCTGTTTTCTCGATTCATTTAAGAAATTTGGATGTTACTGTTAATTTGTCCTGAACTACTGAAATTCGAGAGGTTATTATTCCATTTAGTGTTGCATTGAAACTGAAGGTTTTTATTTGGAAGAGATTGAGTTGTCTTCAAGAATCAAGATTGTGCTTCCTGAATTACATTTTTTGTTTGATGTTTTGGTTCTTGTTATTGGGTTTGTTTTAGCTTCTACCCTTTGATGGGTATTGTATTGATGTTAGCTGTGTATTGTGTTAGGTTCCACGTTGATAAGATGTCTTCAGCCCATGTTTATGTAAGACTGCACAAAGGTCAGACTATTGATGACATAAGTGAAGGTTTATTGGAGGACTGTGCTCAGCTTGTTAAAGCAAATTCCATTCAAGGTAAGAACATCTTAGTATCTTACTAATTGTAGCTATTTGAGAGAGATTATAGCCTATAGCTATAAGTAATGCTTCTAGTTAGTAACTGTTGTTGATGTTAGTTCGGTGCTTCGGTTACATTTGCAAATAGTTCTCATATTCTTGAGATGGATATGTAGTCATTGGTTCATTGGTATTTTTATTCTGTCTAATACCTTATTCTTTGTGCTGTGGCAGGAAATAAGGTGAACAATGTTGATGTTGTTTATACTCCCTGGGCCAATTTAAAGAAAACTGCTTCAATGGATGTTGGTCAAGTTGGTTTTCACAACCCCAAAATGGTATTATGCCTTTTGAACTTGGTCTCTTACATTTTTAAGTTCTTGTTTCGTGTTGTCTTTGTGGCATTGGGAGAGGGTGGGTGAATTGATGTTTGACTGTGCATTTTGGGAGTATCTTATTTGGTTTTCATGCATTTTAGGTCCGCACTGTGAGAGTGGAGAAGCGGATCAATGAGATTGTCAACAGGCTAAACAAGACAAAAGTGGAAAGGAAGCCTGATTTGAGAGGTGACTAATGGGTTTCCTTTATTTTACTGGCACATAGTTCTCTTTGCACATTTGCAATAGCATCTATTTGTACAATTGGATGGACTTTCCTACATTTATTCTCGGTGTCCTTTTTTTTATATAAGAAAAATGTTATTTGTTGGGAAATGAGGCAACTGTACAGTTCTTCCCTCCATACGTTGCATTTTTGTTCTCAAAGCTAGCCCTTTACTCATCATTGTCTATCATGTTTAAGTCGGTTGGAAATTTGTTTTTGCTGTTCTGATCTTTATGTGAATATGCTGCAGCTGAGCGAGAAGCAGTTAACGCAGCTGAAAGAGCTGAGAGAAAGCAACAAATGAGAGACAAGGTAAGCATTGTAAAGTAGTCCCTTTTTATTTGTTTTATATATTTATTTTAAAAAATTTCAGTGTTGCGGTTGTTATCCTCAGGAATCTCTGTAGACATGCATGACATAATCTGATTCTGATGATATATTGTAATTTGTAATAGTGCCCAAACATTATTTTGAGTAAATTGATGAATTATTGTTTTCCTGCTTAGTCGTACCTTGTTAACTGGCACATTGCATGCCCTTCATGAGCACAGAAATGTCTTCTGTCTTGTGATTTTATCCATCTTGTATTATCAGGTTAGGATGTCTTTTCAGACGTGTCATTGTGTCAATAATTTGAGCATTGCATCCTAGGGTTTCTCTGATGTATGTCTCTGCCAAGTTTGTCAGATAAAAATGGAATGTCTTCTGTTCTATGAGATGTAGCATAGGCAAAACCACGAAATTTAATTAATACACTTTGATTGGTAACTTAGCGTAATCTTCGCATTCACATTTCCTTGGTTCAAGATCAATGAGCAGGGCACAGAAAATGTCTGGATCATATGCAAAAAGCATGTGATTAAGGAATTTTATTTATTTAATCACATGTGTATGTGTGCAGAAACGCCGCGAGGAATTGGAAAGACTTGAAAAGGAAAGACAGGCCGAACTGAGGAGCTACAAGGGTTTGATGGTTGCAGAGAATATGACATCCAATAAGAACATTGCATCAGGAAGCAAAACACTGCAGGAAATGGAGGACGATTTCATGTAAGCTTTAGAATATGCAGATGGTTGGTGGCCATCAATGCTACCTGGTGAATTAAATTGACTAAATAACCCAAGTCCTGGAATTTGAAATTGCAGTGTCATTAAGAAACCAAGTAGTGTGTACAACTGTATTTGGGTGGGATAATTTAAATCGGGAGCCGGAAAAGAATACAGAAGAAAGGGAGGGGGGGAAAAGAAGAGAAAATGGGGGGAGGGGGTTGTTATAGTGATGATTGGTTTTTGTACCTGGTAATGGCATTATACCTAATTGATAGCCTTGCTTGTGAGTTGAGACAATGGTTTTTCAAACTAATGTTCTCAAAGTTGAGTCAAAAGGTGAAATTCCTTGCTATATTTAGTTTTGTTATCCATGCCATGTTTACAATTTGCACATACCCTGCTAATAAACATCCTTTTGTAAGTTGAAAAGCGACACTGAATAGCATATTAGCAGCAATGGTTATTTTTAATAACTAATATTCTGATTAGCCATTATAGCAGTAAGGGTTTAAAACTAAAATCTCCTTTCATAATCTGAATTAGCATTGTAAAGAGAAATGATTGAAAGTGAAAGTTTAATTTCTGGTTTGTTCTAGTATACTAGTGGCAGTAAAAACAAATTGAAAAACTTAAGTTTTTGTTGTTTAAAAATATAAATTGTGCTCCTAAATATATACTTGTGTTGGTAAATAAATAAGCAAATTATCCTAATTCTTTAGCTAATCTTTTCATTAAATTTAATGAAGTTAATTTCGTACAATTAAGTAAATACACTTGGCACAAAAATAACGGAAACGGATTCTAACAAATAATTAACGTACAGATAGCATATGGATTGATCAAAGTATGGTCCAATTCTTTTTCAATGTTCCTTCCTCTCATGTCAAAGGCTGCATTTGTTTACAAGAATTTGACAGGATAAGATATAGAATATGCACAGTACAGAATAGAATAAAATACTAAAATATAATGTAAATCATATTTTATCATTTTAAAAAAGATAATGATGAAATAATAAAAATAGTTTTGTAAATAAAAAGAAAAAAAAATTATTAAAAATAACATATTCATCCTCCAAAATTTTATATCCATCAGTATTCTTCGTTCAAAAGTGGACACAGACAATGAAAATTAGGCTAGAGATAGTGTGTTCAGTGTCCATATCTCTGTCACCAAACAAGTTTGTGTCCATCAATGTCCATGTCTCAGTGTCCTGTCCCTCAGAAACAAACGCAGCCAAAGAGATCACGATCATCTAGAATTTTTGCAAAAGTTTATACATACCTCGCACAAAAATCTCGTTACAATCACCTACAATCATCACCTTTTTGTAAATTAAGTATATATATATAATAATTACAAATTTTGGGATTAGCCAAATGATAAATATGCTACAGTAAAATAAAAAGACGAAGGGTTTTATTTTTAGAGTAAAAATTACTCATATTAATTGAGGAAGAAAAGGAAGAGGAGAATGAGAGACATTAAAAAAAGGAAAGAATTAATTAAACTTGGTTACAAAAATACTTGTATACTTAACATTTTTCAAATTATTTATAGATTATGTACGATGAATGACATTATTTAGAGAATTTAATTTTGATGCATTTTGAAAAGAATTTTACACAACACCCAATTATGTATGGTCAAATAAAAAAATATTGTATATTGATTGTGTGACTATTCCTCCAAAAGATGTGATTGGTGATGGTAAAATGTTACATCAAAATTAAACTTTATTTAAAAGAAAATTTGTATACTATGTTCTTCTATATTCTTCTTATATACACAATAGATTTTGATTTTTGACGACAAATGAGCCATGAGGACCAAAACGAAAGAAACTAAGATAGCATTAGATAAATAAGTGTTGTAATAACAAATTTGAGACCAGCAAAGATTGCAATGTTGGTATGTTATACTAAAATCAAAGGCATGAGTTTAACTATAATATGATTTAATTATCAGAAAATAAAAACTATAGAAGAAAATATTAATACCATTTTTTCCTATATTCGCAGTATACAATATAAATAATCCAATTTCATAAATAAATAGAATGATTTAATTTCATATAATATTTTACACATATATTCAATTATATAACACCACATTAAAAAAATAACTTTAATTTTTAATAATCTCATGATTGATCATCTAAAAAAACTGATATAATTACACGATTATATAAAATATTTTACAGTGTCAGTACATCAATATTAATCTCATAACTAGAATTACACTCAAATATATAATTAAATATGAATAAAAATATAAAAGATAGGAATACTTAATTTTTTGAATCCATAGAAATTTAGTTATTTTATTGTTGATATTGAGTTATATCATTACGAACAATAAAATCTTACGAGAATCATTAATACAAAAGCTAGCTCATGTGGTAGAGAAGCCCAATCAAAAATTGGCCTCTAATATGGGACTCATAATATATACATTATATATATATATATAGAGAGAGGCACGTATCGATAACCAAGACTGAGTCCCCTTCCATATCGTCTAGTTAATGAGACCCTACAAAAACCCAGGAGTACACAACGTGGATGGGCAACCTCTAGAAAGGATCTCCCTCGAAAGGCGAATGAATACCATTGTTGCTAGGCTCTATTCTCTTGAATAGGTAGGCTCAGTACGCTAAGGAAGCTTGGTCTGCTTAGGGCTCACTCAAGGTAATGGGCCAAACCTAACGAGTCCAAAGAAATTGGATCTTATTGTATGAACAGATTGGCTATCTAATTTTTTCAGTAATTTGAGGATATATATATATATATATATATATACACGTAACTATATTTATATGAAACATATTTTTTAGATGATCATTCAATAAAAAATAGTTATAAAACATTTGTATTTCGAGGAAAAAAAATAAAAAATGTATCCAAATTAAGGTGAATTTCTACTGTTACACATATTTGGTGGTGGGAGGCACCAGTATTAATCCCTTAACCACCCACTAAAAAGTTTAAAAAGTTAACCGTCTCTTCTTATTAGCTTATAAGTCCGAACAACTTCGCCAAACCCAAAACCCTAAACTCTTCACCAAAACCCTAGAAACCGCTCTCTCCTGCTTCGTCTCTCTGCGTTTCAAAGTGCTTTCTCATCAATGGCGACGCCCTCCTTGGACGAACAAACATCTAAGAAAGTCATTAGACAAGTACGATCCACATTTTCAATCTTAATTTCAATTCCATTTCATCCCTGCAGCTCAATTGTTTTCATCTCCAGTTTTCTTTTCTATAAAATTCATGCAGGTTGAGTTCTACTTCAGCGACAGCAACCTTCCCACCGATAATTTCATGCGGAAAACTGTCTCTGAAAGCGAAGATGGCAGTATCCTTTTTTTTCCCCTCTTTTCTGTTTCGGTGATTTTGCTGTAGTGTGAAATGAATTTCTCCCCTTCCGATTGTTGTTCTTGACCGTTTCTTCACAGTGGTTAGTTTGGCCTTGCTTTGTTCATTCAATAGAATGAGAAAGCACCTTAATCTTGGTGAGGTGAAGGTTGATGAGGTTTCCGAAGACACTGTTGCTGCTGTTGCTCAAGCTTTGAGAACTTCTTCATCGCTCAAGATCTCTGAAGATGGTCAGTTTTATCACCTCAATGTCTTGCTGTTTATTATTATTAGTATTAGTATTATTCTGTGAGTTTTCCTCTGTATTTGTTTAGGTTTAGTAGACTTGAAATTTGTAAAGATAAACGTTGAAAAAAGTTATTTATAGATAGTATAGATAATTTGATCTTTTTAGAATTGATTTTTTATCAATTGGAAGGAGTGTGCAAAATTTAATAGGTAATTTGTTGGGTTAGAGCTGGAGATAGTGGTTTCCTTTATCCTTAGGTTTTCTTGGTGTCTGGCACTCGCCATATATCATATGTGCAACAGAATATAGAATGATTTAAAGTGATGGATTATTTTGAGTTTTAGACAGCTGCAAAAATGCTCTCTGAAATTAGTTCTTCGCTGAACAATTGAACATGATATTGCTTGCTGTCATATCAATGGTTGACTGGATGATTTTTTCTTGCCTTTTTTTTTTTTCATTTTGTGGAAGCTAACTTTCCCCACCCCCATTCCTTTCTATTTGTATATTTGATGTTTCAGGGAAAAAAGTTGGCAGGATAAAGGAACTTCCAAAACCAGAGGAGGTAATTGAGCAGGTGGAGGGAAGAACAGTTGCTGCATCACCATTTGAATATAACTTGAAGATGGAAGATGTGGAGGCATTCTTTGTTCAACATGCCAAGGTATTAATAGCAACATAGCTATTTACATTTCAATACTTTTGCCAGAAAGCATTATATTTACCTTTTTATCCTGGGTTAAAATCTTTGTATAAGTTTTTTGTTATAGCTATTAATGAGAAATTGTTCTTTTCTATTTCAGGTCAATAGTGTTCGGTTGCCACGACATGTTGGAGACAAAAGGTTCTTCTGTGGCACCGCCCTCATTGAGTTTTCATCAGAGGAAGATGTAGAAAATATTTTGAAACAAAAACTGGTCTATGGCGGGGCTGAGTTAGAATTAAAACCAAAGTAAGAAGACTAATTGTTGTTCAGTACTGTTGCCTGTGATTAACATGACCAAAAAGTTCACAATTTCCCTTACATGAAGTACATTCTATATTTAAAGTAGATGAAAGGAACTTTAGAAATAATTTTCATTTATTTATCTTTTTGGCAAATTCTTCGAAGAATTTCAGTTGACTGCCTTGTCACTTGCAACATTGTCCTTTGTTACTGAACAGAATTTGGGTATGAGACTATTGGGGGAAAAATGTAGGAATACCAGGTTTCTGATAATAACGGATGTTGGCTGATGATTTGTATTTTACACCCAATTCAGGAAGGAATTTGACGTGGAGAGAGAAAAGGAATTAGAAGAATTTGAAAAGTCCCGTACTCATGTGGGCTCAAAACACCAGAATAATAATTCAAATGCTGAAGACAAGTAAGAAGTTGCCACTTTTTTTCACCTCTCCATATATGTATATTGAACTATACACTGATTGTTTTCATTAACGATTGTCACAGCTACCCTAAAGGCTTAATTATTGCCTTCAAACTAAAGAGTATTTCAGATGACTTTCCTTCCAACCAAAATGCTGCTGATCAACAGGCCAATGGCAATGGCAATGCCCACAAAACAGATGGGACAGATCCCACTCAAGTTGCTGCTGGAGAAAGTGATGAAAAGGTATCAGCAAGTGCTGATGATGACAAAGAAGATAATGAGGAGAAAGAAGGAAAGGAAACTGAAAATGAGGAAAAGGAATCGGAAAGCAAAGAAAAGGGTCAAGAAATTGATGAAAAAAATTCGCTTGCTGCTTACAAGGATGACAAGAATGTTGTCTTGCGTGAGGATTTGAAAGTTGTCTTTCAAAAGTTTGGTACAGTGAAGGTACTTGTGTTTCCCCCTTTATGAAGCTGGTGGTACATAATGCTGTTCTTAAGTTAAAATATTTTACTCTCTTGTAACTGATGTCTTATCCCTTTTGGAGAACCCACCAAATTAAGTATCTATACTTTTATCATTTAGTTTATATTTGGTTATTTTCATTTCTTTCCGAATTAGATAAGGCTCGTATGTTAATCTTGTATTTTCATTTTCCTGTTTAGTATGTTGATTTCACGATTGGAGATCAATCAGGATACATCCGGTTTGAACAAGCTGAAGCTGCTCAGAAAGCTCGTGCTGCTGCAGTACTTACTGAAAAGGGTGGCTTGCCTGTGAAGAATTTTATTGCCATCCTGGATCCAGTGACTGGTGGGTGCAAGCAGCTTTTCTTTAGAATATCTACACATTTATCTGATTTTTGTTTGAATTTAAGCTGTACTCTCAAATTTTTGTTACTCATTATCATTGCCAAGTGCTTCATGAACAAAACTATTTTTTACTAGTACGTTTGTAATTGTTTCTATCAGTATTTCAGTCATCAACGCATTGCATGAAGTGGAATGCTTCTTTTTTCCTTTTTTTTTTTAAATTTTATTTTGACTTTGGAGGGAGCATAGTTGTTGAGATTAATATCAGTACCATAGTGGTATCTGCTGACAGTTAAATTGTGATTGGTTGATAAACTCAAAAGCTACAACTTGCTGCCTATGATCACAGGTGAGGCTGAAAGAGAATACTGGAGCCTGCTACGTGGTAACCAAGACAAGTGGCACCGCGACTTTAAGGGTCACCGAGGAAGGTAAGTAGCTAGACCAAACAATGCCTTGAATTTGACTAGCACAATCCTTTTCTCTTTTTTTTTTTTTTTGTTCATACCACATTATTCTTAGTTTGTACTATGTGGATTGTGGATAGGTTGAAACCAAGAAGATTATTAATTAATCATATAATGTGTTTTTGCAGGGGAGGAAGGCATGGTGGTAGAGGAGGAAAACATACACGCCATAGAGATAATGGATCACGAAATCGCCCAAACAAATCTCAGAAAGTTGGAGATGCCTAGTAGTTTAAATAGTTTAGAGATCAACTTGTTGAGTCTCTTCAGATTTTGGGTGAAGCTGAATACTGTATTCTCAGCTTATTAGGTTTTGATATCATGTCAACATACTTCTCTTTATAATCCACTAAAAGTTTTTTTTTTCTGTTTGGGTAAAATTTTATACTTGTTTTCTTTCTACCTTTCCCTCTTTTTATGCTAGTATATATTAGTTTAGGTCAAGTGATTTTATGTAAAATCTTCCCTTAGGAGTGATCTACAAAGTAACACTCGGCAAAATTTTATACTTATTTTTCTATCTTTATTCTTTAATGCTTTTTTTGTATATTAAAAGAGGGAAAGAAGATTTAGAACCCCCCCCCC
>JASCZI010000280.1:6553-27164 GCA_036250425.1 Stylosanthes scabra
TGTAGATAAACAAAGATGTCCTAAGATAGCTGATGGTGATGCACTTGCAGCTATTAGCTATTTGCAGGGTAAGGCAGACTCTGATCCGACATTGTTTGCCAGGTACACCACTACAGATGATGATCAATTGGGGCACTTGTTTTGGGCTGATGGCTTAAGTCAAGTTGACTATGAGTACTTTGGGGATGTGGTTGCACTTGATACAAAATACAAAGAAAACATGTACCACAAACGCTTAGTTATCTTTTCTGGTACTAATCATCATCGACAAACTTGTATTTTCGCATGTGCTTTGCTAGCTGATGAGCGGGCTGACACATATAAATGGGCATTGGAGAATTTCTTAGATGCAATGGAGAAGAAACACCCAAGTGCAGTGGTAACTGATGATAATGAGGCCATGAGGGAAGCAATTCAGGCTGTGTTGCCAAATACTGCCCATCGGCTATGTGCTTGGCATCTTCAAAAAGGTGCAGAGGACAACATCAAGGATACTGATTTTGATGAGGCTTTCAAGAAATCTATTTATACCAACTTTGATCCCGATGAGTTTGAGGAGTATTGGCGCAACATGATACAAAAGTTTGAGGTATATGACAGCATGTGGGTAGAGGAGACATATAAGAAGAAGGAAATGTGGGCCACTACTTACCTTCGTGATAAGTCCTATTCTGGAATAAGAGCATCATCACGATGTGAGGGCTTAAACCCATTGATGAAGAAATATATCAAGGCAAGGCACAATATACTCGAATTGGTACAACACTTTGAGCTGGCATTGAAGGAATTTAGGAACAATGAATTGGTAGCAGAGTTCAATTCCATGTACAATGAGCCTGTTTTGACAACTGCTTTAGAATCAATTGAGCGCAAGGCTGCTAAAGTTTATACAAGGGAAATTTTCAAAGAAGTGCAGAAAGAGTTAGAAGGGGCTGCTTTACTATTTGTTGTTGGATGTGAAAATGTTTCAACTACTGCCACGTTTAAATTGTCCAAGTATGGTAAGCCTGGTTGGGAATACAAGGTGATATATGACAGAGAGTCAGAGAAATTTGAATGCCAGTGTTGCCTATGGAATACCCATGGCATTCCCTGCAGTCACATATTTTGTGTTATGATTTATGAACATATTGCAGAATTGCCTGAAAAGTTGATTCTTAAAAGATGGACTCAAGCTGCAAAGTCTTTTAATGAGCTTCCAGATGAAGAAGACGAGGTGAACGATAAAAAGTTCCTGTTTCGTTATGGTGCATTATGTGCTGCAAGTAATTGGATGTCATTTCTGGCAGCAAGAAAGTTACAAAATTTTCTTGAAACAAAAGATGAAATTTATAGAATCACAGCTAAGCTAGAGCATAAAGGATGTATGGTGGATACCAATTCATTTTCCTTACCCAGGAATACCATGGGTGACACAACCACTCAAAAGAATGATAAGAAGCGCCGTCGTTGCAAAACCTGCAACAAGATGGGTCATACAAAGAAAACTTGTTCAAGGGCAAAGAACAAAAGGTCTCGTCTTCGGGAAGGTGATCTCAGTCCGTCTTCAATGTCGGATAATCCTCGAAATGCAGGTCATACCACAAATAGCACAGCGGATCCTCCAAATGCAGGTGCTGCAACACATAACACTGTGGATGATCCTCCAAATGCAGGTCCTGCAACAAATAACGAGGTGATGTACTATATAATTTGTTTTTCTGACAAAGAAATATCTTGGTTATAATTAGTTATTATAGCTAATAGTAGTTGGGTTTAGTCGAATGCTCTGTTTATTGATCTATATGATTTATGTTTGGTATTGATTGTTGAGCTTTATTGTCTATTAGGTGGGGCACCCTCCAACAGACCCATCTACTGCCATGACACAATCGCTAGCCGCGAATCATGCTGCTGCAGCCTCTCGTTTTGGGGTATGGGGACCCCAATTTCTTCTTCCTGGTCCTGGTCAACCTTGTTTTGCTGCAAATATAGGCCAGCAATACTATCTTGCAAATCAAGGTGCTAGATATTATCCCCTTGCTCCAGCTCAACAGCAATTTCTTAGACCGCAAGGTTTAGTGCAGCGGTTTGTTCCTCAAGGGGTATTTCCCCAGCAATATGTCGGTGGTCCCGAACTTCAACCCCAAGAGTTAGCCCAACAAAGACGTGCCTTAGCCCAACAAAGACGTGCCAAAGCTCGTGCTAATCGGTGATCATATCCACAGGTATGGTTTTCAAGAGACCAAAAGTATCTGTTCTGGGATTTATTATGCCTTTGTTGGGATAATAATGAATGTTGATAACTTTGCAACATTTATCAGAATCATGGTTTGAAGTCCTGTTGAGAATTGGCACTAATCAAGGATGACAACATCACTCGGTGTTAGTATATTGGAGTCTTCCTCCCAACCTGTATCTGTATGTGTATATATGCCGTGTTTTGAATAGTATTGAAGGCAGCTATTGAAGATGTAAATGCTGCATTATCTGTGATATGGCACGTACATATTTTTCTAATCATCTCTAGCTTTTGTAGAATATGTTACTGACTTTAGACACTTGATGGAAATGATTTGTAGGAAACTTAAAATCGTTATGTTCTTGTGGAGGTTAACCTTGAAGCAACTCTAAAGTGCAAAGTACTATTCATACAAGGGACACTCGGTTGGAAATATCATTTATTTGCTTACTATTATTTTGTCACCTTCATGTTTTTTAATGGATAGGGAACTGGGTAAGGCAATGGTGTGGATCAGTTATCCCAGTTTCACTTTTCTTACAAAACGTGAGGATTATTATTATTATTTGAACAATCATGGTGAAAAAATCTATTATTAAATGAGTTATTGGTATAGAATATATATTAAAATACCTGGTATACATTGAGAATGTGTAGAACTGACACATATTTTTACACGAATTAATTTATTTTATTCATTATTTAACCATCAATATTAATAAGTGTTGATTAAAGTATGGTGTCAAACAAGAAATCAAGGTGTAGAGAGTTGATGGCTAAAAATAATGGCTAAGATGAAATAAAATTCATGATTATCGAGCATTTCTCTATAGTAATTTATTTATTTGGTTGCTATTTTTTTGCATCCACATAACATTTTTGTTATTCTGGATATGAAATACTATTGTAACAAGTATGGCTGACTCCTTGATGAGCAGAGTTTATCCATTTTTTAGACTTGAAAAAACTCCTGTATAGACATAGCATTTTCTTATTATTATTGTTTATTTATTTATGTTGTCTCTAAATTGGAGTGAGAACAAATCAAAAGGGGAGGTTATGCCCACATTACCCATTGTTGTTATCGCTTTCAGGACTCTTTCAGAAAAGAGGAAAGAGAGGAATGGAGACAGTGATATTCTGAAACGATGTTTGAAGTTTGATTACCAGTCTCAATTCCTGTGGGAAGTTCTTTTGTTGACAATACGCATTTCAAAGAAAACAAGCTTTCCACGTATATAGTAATTGCACTTTTCTTTGAATATCTTAACGAAAGTAAACTAGGGTGCGTCTAAAATGAGCCTAATAATTATGTGCGCAATAGATGCGTCATTTTCATTGAACCGTTAGATTTTATGAGAGGGACAAAATCTTTTTCTATTTAATTTATCATGGTATTTTTCCGAATTTTATATTATAATTTAAATTTAATTTTTGTATACAGTCATTTTGCATTATCACATTAGTAAAATAATTTCTTTTCAAAATTCACTACTTTAAAAATAAGAAACTATAAGTAAACAATATTTTTCTAATCAAAATATTTTTCTAACCAATAAATCAGTCAACAGAATATAGAACATCTATGACTATTATTCATAGAACGTCCACAACAGAGCATTCGAAATCTAAAACAACTAACAATTAGCCAATTTATATTTTTTAAAAGTAGAACATCTGAAATCTAAAAAAATATAACATCCAATTTAAATTGTTGGTTGATGTTGGGTGAATTTGTATTGGTTACGTTGTTTAAAAATAATCAAAACGAAAATCTGATTAGATTAGGTATAAAATTCCATCTAGACTCTTATAATTTACTCAAATGTTATGTTTGAATTTTATATTATTTTTATGCATTAGATATTCAGTTTTTTATCCTACAAAACATTTAAATTGGAAGTCAGAAGTCAGAACACATTTACACACATAGTAGGAGTCTTTCTGTCTTGACTTGTTGCTATTCACTTCATTTGCACATTCAGTACGAATTTTCAACCCATAAATCATGTTTTGAGTTTGGTATCTGTGTGTGTATAACAGGATTCTTGAGTCTCCTGATGCAAGCTATACGTGAAGAATGTTGAGTTGTGATCTAGGACAATTTAAATCAAATAATTGCATTCACTAGATGAGATTGGGTATGATTCTTATGAATTCTCGACTTACTCAAAGCTTCCACAAGACAAGTTCACGACTTGCCTGGCAATTCACCACTTCACCCGGTTTCATTGAAAGCCCATTTGTTCATCATGTTAAACACGAAGACAATTATAATGATTGGAACTCAAAATACAAGCATACCCATTTGATTAAAACTCCTGATTTGCAGTCTGATATCTTTGCTGTGAATTCGTTGCTTGATTTTCACTGCAAATCTGCTGACATGGTTGTTGCCCACCAGCTGTTTGATACAATTGCTGTACCAAATGTTGTTTCATGGAACATCATGATATCTGGTTATATGCATAATTCAATGTTTCAGAATTCATGGGAGATGTTTTGTAGGATGCATTCGATTGGTGTTGATCCTAATGAGTTTAGTTATGGGAGTGTTCTTTCGGCTTGTGTTGCTCTGCAAGGTCCTTTATTTGGCAAGCAAGTTCTTTCACTTGTTTTGAAAAATGGGTTCCTTTCCAGTAGTTTTGTTCAGACTCAAATGTTACAAATGTTTTCCAAATTCCATAGCTTTAAGGAGGTTCTTAGGTTTTTTAATTATCTTTCATGCACTAATGTGGCATGTTGGAATGCTATGATTTCTGGGGCAGTTAAAGCTGGAGAAAGCTGTGCTGCTTTGAATATGTTTCGTCAAATGTTGCGAGCATCTATGATGCCAAATAGTTATACATTTCCAAGCATCTTAACAGCATGTTGTATCCTTAAACATATGCAGATGGGTAAAGTTGCACATGGGTTAGTTGTCAAGTGTTGCGCAACGGATATCTTCGTCAAGACTGCTATTGTTGATTTTTATACCAAATTTGGGTGTATGGATGAAGCTTTTAGAGAATTCTCAGATATGTCGGTACGCAATGTGGTCTCTTGGACTGCAATAATTTCTGGGTTTGTGCGAGACAATGATATTTATTCTGCATTAAAGCTTTTCAAAGATATGAGGCAAATAGGGCAGGAGATAAATAGCTATACCCTTACTAGTGTGCTTTCTGCATGCGCAAAACCCGGGATGATTGATCTGGCAGTCCAAATTCATTCCCTGGTATTAAAATTAGGGTTCTGTTTGCACCTTAATGTTGGGGCTGCTTTGATCAACATGTATGCAAAAATGGGAGAAGTTGAACTATCAGAATTAGCCTTCATTGAGATGGAAGATATGAAGGATCAGAGCACATGGGCAGCAATCTTGTCTTCTTTTGCGCAGAACCAAAAGTCTAGGAAGGTAGTTGAGTTATTCCGACTAATGTTGAGAGAAGGAGTGAAACCTGATGAGTATTGCATTAGTAGTGTGTTAAGTATTATTAGCTGCTTAACTCTAGTGACACAGATGCATAGTTACACTTTAAAGTCTGGGTTAGTCGCTGAAGCTTCGGTAGGCTGTTCCCTTTTCACGATATACTCGAAGTGTGGTGGTTTGGAGGACTCTTATAAAATCTTTCGGCAAGTTCCTGTAAAAGACAAGGTCTCGTGGACCTCCATGATTGCTGGTTTGGCAGAGCATGGATATGCAGGCCAAGCTCTTCAGCTGTTTAGAGATATGATATATCAAGAAATCATACCAGATCATATGGTTTTAATACCAACTCTATCTGCTTGTTCCTCTCTTCATTCCTTGAAGATGGGTAAAGAAATTCATGGTTATGCTTTTTGTTTAGGAATAGGAGAAAACTCAGTCTTTTGTGGAGCATTGGTGAATATGTATTCAAAGTGTGGAAGCTTGAATTCGGCAAGGACTGTGTTTAATATGCTACCCGAAAAGGATCCATTTGCTTGCTCTTCAATGGTGGCAGGATATGCCCAAAGGGGCCTAACGGAAAAAGCATTTTTGTTATTCCGTGAGATGCTCTTTGCTGATGTATCAGTGGACTCCTCTGTGATTTCATCCATTCTCGGAGCTGCTGCATATTCCTATCGATCAGAAATCGGAACTCAATTGCATGCCTACATTGAAAAACTGGGCTTACAAGCAGATGTTTACATTGGAAGTTCGCTAGTGACGATGTATTCAAAGTGTGGAAGCATTGAAGATTGCCAAAAATCATTCGATGATGCCGAGAAGCCAGACGTAATAGGTTGGACATCCATGATTGTGAGCTATGCTTATCATGGTAAAGGTGAAGAAGCCTTAGCAGCTTATGAACTGATGAGAAAAGAAGGAATACAACCTGATGCAGTAACTTTTGTTGGGATTTTATCAGCTTGCAGCCATAGTGGGCTGGTTGAGGAAGCCTTCTTCTATCTTAATTCGATGCTCAAAGACTATGGCATTGCACCTGGTCATCGCCATTATGCTAGTATTGTCGATGTATTAGGTCGATCCGGCAGAGTCAGAGAGGCTGAAAGGTTCATAAATGAGATGCCTGTTGAGGCTGATGCTTTGATATGGGAAACTCTGCTTGCTGCTTGCAAAGTACATGGTGATTTCGAGCTTGGAAAGGTAGCGGCCGAAAAGGTTATGGAATTCAGGTCAAGTGATGCTGGAGCATATGTTTCTCTATCTAACATTTGCGCAGATGTAGGACAGTGGGAAGAAGTGGCTAAGATTAGGAGCTCGTTGAATTGGACTGGGATGAAGAAAGAGCCTGGTTGGAGCGTTGTGTGAAGTGTAATAATGACATAACTTTTAGGCTAATTCTCTTGTGCTTTTCAAAATCATACCGGAATTGTTGAGTTTGGTCTTAATATATGATTGTGGAGGTATTTTTTGATATCGTAGACAACACTAAGTTTTTATTTCAATAGCTTATTTGATCTCTTAGATTCTTTGCACAAACATGTGTTTTCGATTCTTTGTATAGAAGAGCAGCATCTATGATCCAATAAAAGATTTGAGATTTGTTTTTAAGTTTTTTAAATTTTAAAAATTAATCTTTCTAGAAGAAAGTTTTAGTTAATGATATGTGTGATGAATTTCAACCACACAGCCAAAGGATTTTTTTTATAAATAAATAAATAAAATTCCAAATTTAAAAAAATAAGTACGCTCCTAAAAAATTACATTTTTAGGCGCATGAGTTCTCCGGAATACACTCATTCCAAAAAATGATGTGCTTTTCCCACAAAACTATATGTGCATCTGCTTTCCTTTCGATCAATGCATTTGTGTCTCATCACTATACATTGATATAAATGCTTACTGCATTGAACTATCTATCTATGTATATATATCCTTATTTTTCTTTATTTTTTATAATTAATTTTTCATTTATATATCTTGATTATATTTATAAATATAATTAACATGAAACATCTCACATACATTAATAATACTATATAATTATAATCTAAACTCTAATGTTACTTTAATTAATTTAATATTTATAATTTTATACATATAATATATATAATTATGCTTAATATTATATATTTATTCAAATAATATTTAATAAATATAAATAAAAGTCGAATAAACAAACTATAATTAACTAATTGTAGACTCTCAAATTTTTAACTATGTTTTATTGATATTTTTCCTTGTTTTGTCAAAATAATAATAATAATAATAATAATAATAATAAAAAATTTTATTAGTTCAATAAGCAAGCAACTTGTCTAACTAGCAAGCAATATGCAGTCAAATACTATAATGATGAAGGTCAACAATCATGTGATGGGCACCTTATACAAGAAAACTCAAAACAATGAATAATGATGATATAAATGCAATGAATCAAACGTAAAGCATATCATTTGGGAATTAGTGTATTTCGGGCTCAGAAAGTCCAAAAATGTTATAAAATTTATTTTTAGTTTATCTTGGGTTCTGTAAGCCCGAGATACGTGTTCAGTGTATTCCGGGTTCACAGAACCCGAGATAAGTAAAATGCGCCTAAAAATGTAATTTTTTCGGAGCGTACCTATTTTTGTAAATTTAGTGTTTTATTTATTTATTTATAAAAAAAAATCCAATTTGGCTTTTTTATTCAAATACGCATAAGAAATTTATTAATTCTCAAAATACGCATGGATTAAAATATTTACCAAAATGCGCAACACCATTTCTTTCCAGGTCCAGGCGAAATGGATTTGCATGTCAACTCACCCAAGGCGAAATGGTTTGCAGTTTGGCTAAGAAAAAGCTGGCACCATTTCAAGCTTGCTGCAGGCGAAATGGAAAGGAAGAGGTTAAAACACATTGAATATAAAAGGAGAAATGGAGTGGGCAGTAGGCACACGGAATGAATGGACATGATCATATGCATATTGGTAACGTTGGCGATGAGGAGATGGATTGTTAGATTAAAAAATATAGGAAAGTTTTTCGGTATACCGCGAAAACTGTGGTATATTGTATTCCTCTACTTTTTAGCCGTTAATCTGGATTGATTTTTGTTCCGGGGTGAATGCAGAACCAGATGAGCCCAGTCCGCTCCAAGCTTGGGCTGTAGCAACGAGTCCAGTTGGTGAATCTCCAATGAAACAGGCGGGGGGGAGGGGGGAGAACCTGCAAAACACTCCGACGCTCAAGTCAGAAAGAGTTTAAGCAGAGTTCTAAGAAAGTAGAATAGTGTGTTAAGTGATCTCAAACCTGCGTGCGCATGGGGTATTTATAGGCACAAGTATACCTGTAGTGGTGATGGTGGTGGAGTGCACGTCCTAAGGTTTCGGAGTCGTGCATGGGAACACGTCCCTATTCCGTTACGGAGGAGAGATTGTGCTATCTCCCATCCGTGTAGAGCACGTCAGGTCGATTCCTACAGATCGGGTCGGGTCAGTTTCTCCTTACCTAACAGAATGGGCTAGTTGCCTTTTGGGCCTTTTTATAGGTCCAACGCCATTCACGTCTCCATATGGGCCACTTCCTGTTACAGGTCGGTCCTGTCTGACCTGCTCTCACAAGTCGGATCTCCTGGCGGCATGTGGGTCGGATGGGTCCGATCCGCATTCTGTGTTGCTTGGTTAAATGGGCCTCCCAAAATAGGCCCAAGGTGGGTCCCTTCTTTGAGCTCAGAAATCGGATACGAACACTGCCCCTACGCGGAGTTGTGGCTGTTAACGCCGCACTGCGCGTAACTGAGTACTCTCAAAACGAGCGTGATCCGTGTCGTCGCGAAACGCGTTTCCGAGTTTGTCGCTGCCCGTTCGTTTAGTATTCCTCAACTCAATTTGAATTAAATTTCAAATTTTAAAACCCGCAAGAGAGAGAGAGAGGGAGAGGGGAGCATTTAATGAGACTCTTCATTTGATTATGGTATTTACGGATATGCCCCTAATATCCCATCATGAATAAATAGTGGAGTCTCAAAGCTTCTTCCCATTTCTTCAACTTCTGACACCACTCTCCATTATCATCACCAATCTCTCTAATTCTCTCTTCCCTTCACTGCTGCCGTTGCTGGCAACACCCAATCGCCGTGCGGTCGCTCTGAGCCGTGCATTGGGATCCTCTTCTTCGTGCGTTTCCGACGTGGACTTTCCTTCTTCCTCTTCATCAGCCGCTTATTCTTTATTTTTCAGGTACCGTTCACTACTCTCGTTTGTGCCATTTTTGTTGCTTCCCAGATCTCTTTATTTTTTATGAGATGCCTCATTTTAGGTAGATGATAGTTTTTTTGGTGGTCTTGAATCTGTTAGTTGCTAGCGGGGATCAGTCCCTTCTCCCTTCTAGAAACCCAAAGATTGAGGGGGAAGGTGAAACGATACACCCTTCTCGATCTTCGTGCAATATGAGTGTCATTATTATGTCATGTGCATGCATTCATGGTTGAACATGTGGCTCTCTTTCTTTCATGCATTTGCGGGCTTGGAAGTGTAGAGGTCGTGACTCCGGGTTTGGCACAGGTCGTACCTTTCCCGAGTTCGATAGCGTCCTCGTCCCTTGTTACATATCTTGTCGCATCGATTTGTTTTTGAACTGTGTTTATCGAGAACTCGGATTTGCACACATCGTGTTATTTCCGAGGTCTTGTCTCCTTGGGTCTTTACGAGTAGCTTTTCTTTTATACTTTTTGTAGGTCTTTTCGTTGTCATGGCTCGAGGTGATATCAGTGTTATGCCCGCCAATGTTCCCGAGGACATGGATTGGGTGGAGGATGTAGTTTTGCTCTCCATGTCCGTGGTGGACGAGGAGTTATTAGCTTCTTTTAGGGAGGCCCACGCCGTATGCGGTACGGTGTCGGAGGAGAGTAGGTATGAGCTAGTTGCCCCCACCTCGGAGGAGAGGGTGTGTTACTATAATCTTGGTCATCCCGAAGAGAGGCACTTCATTTATATGTATGAATGCCTTTTTTCGAAGTTGGGGGTCCGAATTCCTTTCACCCAGTTCGAACAGGATGTCCTGTTTGAGTGCCGAGTTGCCCCTACCCAGCTCCATCCGAACTCCTAAGGCTTCATGAAAGCTTTTCAATCCGTCTGTTGGTATTTGCAACTATACATTTCACTTAGGGTGTTCCTCTATTTTTTCCACCTTACCCGTCCCTTCTCACTAGGGCCAGAAGTGAGTCAAGCCAGCTCATGAGCTAACTCGAGCTCGACTCATTAACGGCTCGATAAATTAAGCTCATGAGCTAGTGAACCAAGCTTGAGTTTGATTTTGAGCTCAAAAATTAAATGAGCTGAGCTTTGAGCTTGGGTAAGCTCAACTTATTAGCTCGTGAGCCGACTCGAATATATATAAATACTTATTTATTTATTAAATTATTTATTTATATATAATATTCAAAATATAAAGTATTAATCATTTATTATATAAAAATGATATTTTATATGTGTGAAAATATTTGTAATAAATAATTAGTTAACAAATATTAGCCCAACTGAAAATAAGGGTAAAATAATAATTACATATGATATTCATATTATTTGAGCCAGCTCGTGAGCTTTTGATGAGCCGAGCTTGAGCTTAAGAAATAGGCTCGATTATTAATGAGCTGAGCCGTGAGCCAAGCTCAATTTTCGTGAGCCAAGCTTGAGCTTGACCTAGCTCGGCTCAACTCGATTCACTTCCAGTCCTACTTCTCACAGAAGAAGTCTCGGTGGGCTTCTTTTCGAGCTCGTGAGGATCGTCGGATCTTCACCCTCTACGAGGAGTCGTTTCATGACTTTAAGAACTATTACTTCAAGGTTAGGGCAATTGAGGGATTCCGCCCGTTTTTTGAGAATGAGCAAGGGGAATACCAGTTTCGCCTGTACTGGTATTCGGGACCGGAAAGTCCCAAGTATGATTTTGGTGATTTAGACGAGGTGGATCAGGAAATAGTAACTGTGTTGAAAGAGTGTTGTGTCAAAGCTCCTTTTAATACGAAGGCTCTGTTGACTCGATCTCCAAGCTATATTCGGACTGAGTTAGGTAGTTCCTTCTGTTTTTTTGTAGTCGTGTTTTTCTCCCTTTGCTTATTGACTCTTGTTTCTCACTTTCTCCCTTTTTTTTGGTAGAGAAAATGACGAACAATTCTGATACCTATAAGAGGATGAGAGCTCGGAAGAAAAATCAAGCTAACCGACTTGCCGGTAATGCTTCAGGTTCCAAAGAGTCCCCGAAGGGCGCCGCCGATCCTGTCAGTAAGGTCCCTCCCCTAGGTTCTGAAAACCAAACTGCAACCAACCGCTCCAAGTTCAAGGTTCCTCTGACCCCTTCGGACCTCGGTAATACTAGAGCCGATAAGTCGGAGTCCAGGAAACGGAAGGGCATAGGCCATTCATACGGTTCGGTTCATTCCCCCGACTTCGATGCTGTCGGCTTTACCGACGAGTTCATCATGGAGAATTCTCGAATTGCCATGGACGAGGCCGGCTTAAAGAGCAATCTGGAATTTATTATGAAGGCCAGGATTAAAGCTACTGGGATATCTCGGGCCTTACAAAAGAAGTTGGCTGACTCTCCTCCCACTCCTCGGGCTGAGCTGGAGCAGCTAAAGGAAAAGGTTGCTGCCCTTGAGAAAGGGAAAGAAGAGGCTGAGGGTGAGTTACCGGAGGTCCAAGCCGAGCTTGTCAGGATGAGAATTCGGCGAAAGAGGCCGATCAGTTGAAGAAGAAGACTGAGGAGGAGGCGGTCGAGCTGAGGGCCAAGGTCGAGAAGTTGAGAAAGGCCTTGGACAAGCTTCAGGAGGAGTGTGATGAGCTGGAGGATGACTCCATCAAGAGCAATGATAACATTGTTGAGAACCTCCGAGCTCAGGCGATGATCCTTGTCCGAGCCTGAAGGTTCACCTCCTTCATCCAGATAACTATACTGCGGGAGGTCGGATAGTCTTCTGCGGCGATCTTCTTTCTGAGTCCGAGGGGCCATACTTCGAGGATGAGGTAGATCTCGGCAGTGCTGCGAAGGTGGTGCCAGAGGTCGGAACCAATGATGTTGAGAAGGACACGTCAGAGGTCAGAGATGACGATTCCGAGAAGACTCCTCCTGTCTAGCCTTTTCCTCTTTTATTTATCTTAGTTGTTTTTGGAGGCCTTCGAGCCTTTTGTAATGGTTGGATACTTGCCCTTTTATGGGTTTTGTTTTGTAATCTTTGGATATTTTGCCCCTTTTGTGGGCTTTAAGATATTTTGCCTCTTGATGGGCCTTCTGCATTTTTTTATGCTTTCGTGATTTCTTTAACTTATCACTAGTCGTTAATCAGATTTCATAGCTTATACACTGTTGTGCTCGCTTTTATCTGTTTTTCGATTTTGCAACCATACAAGTCGGATTCTCGTGGTGGATTATTCCGAGTTGTATTTCTTTTTTATTCATCCGAGTTGTTTCTTGGTTTGAATGATTTTCCAAACGTGTGCGATCCCTCTTCTTTTATCGAAGTTTTTTACGATTTCAAACTTGCTCAATTTTGTTCGCTCATCGTTTAGAGTGATACTATTCGGACCTCGTCGCTTTGCATTTTCGAAGAACTTAATCTTCGTATTGCTTACGCGTTTTACCGAGCGTGAATAGTTTATAGAAATCCGACGGTAGGCGCTTGTCGATTTCTCGCTCTTTGTTTTCAACAATTGTGATGGCGAAACGGAACTTTTATTCATGAAGTTGAAACATTACATCAATGTAAAGAAAGGTAGATAAATGATAAAAACTACGTAGTAACGCAATCCCACTATGATGCCTCGTTAAAACCCCCCCTCGGAAAAACCCAGTGGGAGAAAACCACGAGATCGGGAAAAAGAGTACATCAAGAGTGAGTTAGTAGTAAAAGGCTCGAAGGTTGTCACTGTGTCAAGTTCTCGGGAGTGGCTATTTTGTGATAGCATTTTCCGAGCTTATGCTTGACTCTATAAGGGCCCTTCCAATTAGCCGTAAGTTTGCCCTCTCCTGGGGTCGGGAGTCCAATGGCGTTCCTTATGAGGACGAGTTCTCCGTCTTGGAAACACCTCGGAACTACTTTCTTGTTGTAACGAATTGCCATTCGTTCTTTTAGGGCCTCCTCTTTTATCCGAGCTCTCTCTCGGACTTCTGCTGAGAGGTCGAGCTCCTCTCTTTGGGCCTTGCTATTGACTACCTCACTGAAGAAGGTGACCCTAGGGCTTTCTTCACTTATTTCAATGGGGATCATTGCCTCCAGCCCATAAGTCAGCTTGTATGGGGACTCTCTTGTGGTGGATTGGGGAGTGGTTCTGTATGCCCATAGCACATGAGGGAGCTCTTCTGCCCATCTTCCCTTGGCCGAGTCCAGTCTTCTTTTGAGACCTCGGAGGATTACCTTATTGGCCGCTTCTGCCTGGCTGTTGGCCTGGGGGTGTTCTATCGAGGTGAATTTGTGATTGATCCTCATCTCGGAAACTAGCTTTCTGAAGCCGGAGTCTGTGAACTGTGTACCGTTATCAGTGGTGATGGAATGTGGAATTCAAACCTTGATATTGTATTCTTCCATAAGAACTTCCAACTTTGTTTTGCTAAGATCGAGGCCAGAGGCTTGGCCTCGATCCACTTGGTGAGGCAGTCTATTCCGACTATGAGATATTTGACTTGGCCTGGAACCTGGGGTAATGATCCGAGTAGATCCATTCCCCATTTGGAGAACGGCCAAGGGGGGGTCACGCTGATTAGCTCCTCGGGTGGTGCCACATGGAAATTGGCATGCATTTGACATGGAGGGCACTTTTTGACAAACTCAATTGCATCCGCCTCCATCGTTGGCCAATAGAAACCAGCTCTTAAAATTTTCTTTGGCAAGGATTTTCCCCCGAGGTGATTGCCACATATTCCTCCATGGACTTCATCAAGAACTTCCTGGAACTTGTCAGTTGGGACGCACTTTAACAAGGGGGTGGAGATCCCTCTCTTGTACAGCTTGTCATGAACTAGTGTATAGTGTTGTGCTTCTCGGACGAGTCTTCTGGCTTTCTTTCTATCCTCCGGCAGCTCGTCAAATCGGAGGTAGTTGAGGATGAGGTCAATCGATCCGAGGTCACGACCTGTGATGTCTAGGACCTCCTTTTCCGACTTCCTAAAGGAAGGCTCGTACAATACTTCTTGGATCAAGTTTCTATTGTTCCCGCCAGGTTTTGTACTGGCCAGCTTGGACAGTGCGTCAGCTCTGCTATTATCTTCTCTTTTTATGTGCCGAATTTCTGCCTGTGGGAAGTCAGACAACAGTCTTTTGGTCTCCTCCAGATAGCACTTCATGATTAGGTCTTTGGCCTGATATTCCCCTGCTATTTGGGAGGTGACGACTTGTGAGTCACTATGGATCTTGACTCTTCTTGCCCCTGCTTCCTTTGCTAGCCTCAACCCCGCTATCATGGCCTCATATTCTGCTTGGTTGTTCGAGGCTTTGATAGTTCCAGGCTAACATTGTCAGGTCCGACCAGTATAACCCTGGCTCTGCTACCACTTTGATTTGAAGAGCCGTCGACATACAGACTCCTTGCATCAGTGTCCTTTGCTGCACAGTCATCAGCGAGTTCGGTGACGAAATCGGTTCTCTGCGCCTTTATTGCTGTCGAGGTTCATACACAACGTCATATTCGGAGAGTTCTACTGCCCACTTCAACATCCTTCCAGCCAAGTCCGACTTGATCAAAATGCTTTTGATTGGTTGATTCGTCCGTACCTTAATGGTGTGACTTTGGAAGTAAGGTCAGAGTCTTCTAGCTGAGATTACTGGGGCATAAGCCAACTTCTCTATCCTTTGGTAGTTGAGCTCGGGTCCCTGCAGTACCTTGCTGGTAAAGTAGACGGGATGCTGTCCGAGTTCATCTTCTCGGATGAGTGCCAAGGCGACCGCTCTTTCCGCTACCGACAAGTACAAGATTAGGCACTCCCCATTCCTGGGTCTGGACAGTATTGGGGGACTTGCTAGGTAGCTCTTGAATTCTTGGAAGGCCTTCTCAAACTTTTCATTCCAGGCGAAGCTTGCACCCTTTCTTAGCACTGAGAAGAGGGGTAGAACTTTCAGAGCAGAACCTGAGAGGAAGCGAGACAAAGCGGCTAATCGGCCGTTTAACTGTTGGACCTCTTTCAGAGAGGTCGGACTCTTCATCTCCTGTATGGCTACGCATTTCTCGGGATTTGCTTCTATTCCCCTCTGTGTGAGCATGAAGTCGAGGAACTTGCCGGCTTCTACTGCGAATGCACATTTTGTTGGGTTGAGACGCATGCCATGCTCCCGGATTGTGGAGAATACCTTGGTTAGTCCTCCTATTAAATCTTCATCTGCCTTGGCTTTCACAAGCATGTCATCCACATAGACTTCCATTAAGTCTCCGATATGTTGCTTGAAGACCTTGTTCATAAGTCTTTGGTAGGTTGCCCTAGCATTCTTTAGGGCATAAGCACATAGCAATAATTCGCTTTGGGGGTTATGAAGGCGTTTTTTTCTTCGTCTGGGGCGTACATGGGGATTTAATTATATCCCGAGTATGCATCCATGAAGGATAAGTACTTGAAACCGGACGCTGAATCCACCAGAGCGTTAACGCTGGGGAGTGGGTAAGGATCCTTCGGGCATGCCTTGTTTAGGTCTGTGTAGTCCACGCACATCCTTCATTTGTCGTTTTCCTTTTTTACGAGGACTATATTCGCCAGCCAGGTCGGGTAGGTAATTTCTCGGATAAATCCGGCTTCTAACAGGGAATTTACTTGCTCTTCTATGGCTTGTGTCCTTTCTTCTCCTTGTTTCCTTCTTCTCTGCTGCACAGGTCGGGAGCCTATGCAGATGGACAGTCGGTGGGGCATGAGTTCTGGGGAGATGCCCGGCATGTCGGACGCTTTCCAGGTGAACAGGTCGGCATTATTTCTCAGCAGCTCAGTGAGACTCTGTTTTAGCTCTGCGGGGATATGGGCCCCTATGCTGGTGACTTTATCTTCCTCCTTTCCGATCCGTACCTGCTCCAATTTTCCTTGCGGCTCTTGTCGGGGATTTTCTTTTGATTGTGGCCTCTCGAGCTCTATTACGTAGCTCTTGTCCGAGAGGTTTTTGACTTTCTTGTCAACCTGTGTATTGTAGCACTTTCTTCCTGCTAGTTGGTCTCCTTTTAAGGTGGCTATCCCTCCATCGGTGGGGAATTTGAGGCACAAATGAGGAGTGGAGACTACCGCCCATAGTCGGTTGAGGGTTCCTCTGCCGATCAATGCGTTGTAAGCTGAGGAGACATCGACCACGATGTAGTCGATCTTCAAGGTGGTGCAGCACGGCTCCTTACCAAAGGTGGTATAGAGACTCACGTAGCCCAGAGGCTGAACGGGAATGTCTCCAAGCCCAAATAGCATCTCATTGTATACTCGGAGATCTTGAGGCCCTAGCCTCAGCTTATCAAAGGCCGTTTCGAAGAGGATGTCGGTGGAACTTCCTTGGTCCACTAGTGCTCTATGGACATGAACATTAGCCATCTTGATTGTGACGACAACTGGGTCGTCCTGCCCCGGGATGATTCCTTTGGTGTCTTCATCCGTGAAGGTGATTGAGAGGGTGCTACTCCGCTCTTGAGTGGTTGGGTTCTTCTACACACTGTAGAATCACTTTAAATGCCTTTTTCGAGAGCTCTTGGACGATCCTCCGAAAGCAAATCCTCCCGAGATCGTGTACATGTGCCTTGCCTCGCTCCGGCTTGCGTTGTTATCCTGAGGTCTGTCGCCCGACCTCCTATCATTAGCCCTGTCTCCTCGGCGATTGTCACGCCTCGAAGGTCCTTCCGACTTGATGAACCTGTCGAGTTTGCCTTCTCTTGCCAACTTTTCCACCACATTCTTCAGGTCGTAGAAGTCATTTGTGTGGTGGCCGTAGACTCTGTGGTACTCGCAGTATTCATCCTTGTTTCTTGCTTTCCGACTTCTGATCGTTCGAGGGGTCGGGAGTTTCTCCACATTGCATATCTCTCGATACACCTCCACTAAGGAAACTTTGAGTGGCGTGTATGAGTGATATTTCCGAGCTTGACTCGATTATTCCTCCTCCTCTCTCTTCTTATATTTCTCCTTTCCGAGCTCTTCTCCGCCTCTTTTATTGTTCCTCTCTCATTCTCCGCCGACGGGTTTTCTGAGTTGTGATGTCTCCTCCAAGTTGATGTATTTCTCAGCTCTTTCCTGGACCTCCGGCAAGGAGGTCGGGTGCCTCTTTGAGATTGACTGTGAGAAGGGTCCCTCAGGCAAGCCATTGATCAGTCCCATGATGGCTGCTTCGGTTGGGAATTGTTGAATTTCCAAACAGACTTTGTTGAATCTTTCCATGTAAGCCCTCAACGACTCGCCTTCCTTCTACTTGACTCCGAGTAGGCTCGAAGCGTGTTTCACTTTTTCTTTCTGAATTGAGAACTGAGTAAGAAACTTCTTGGCTAATTCCTCGAAGCTCGTGATGGACCTCGACGGCAGGGAATCGAACCAGATTTGCGCCGCTTTGGTTAATGTCGTTGGGAAAGCTTTGCACCCAGTTGCATCTGAGGCGCCTGCTTGGTACATCCGACTTCTAAAGTTGCTGAGGTGGTAGCAGGGGTCGGATGTGCCATCATATAAAACCATATCTGGGTTCTTGAAGTTCTTGGGGACTTCAGCCTTCATGATTTCTTTAGAAAATGGGTCTCCAGGGTGCAGGTTGGAATACTGGTACTCTCGTCGTACCCATTTCTGCTTTAGTCCTTCTTCCAGCTTCTTGATCTTTTCTTCAGCTTCTCTTCTCCAACGCAACTCATCCTGTAGCTTCCTTTCTACCTCACATTGTTGTGCCAGTTCTTGTTCCAGTCGGTCAAGGCGTTCCTTGTGCCCATTAACCAAACCCATAAACTCATAATGAGTTGGTTTTGAGTGGAGCTCCGCAGAACGTCGTGGGGGCGGACTTGACTTCCTTGGGGAAGGCTGCTTTCCTGATGCCCCATGGATTCTACTTCTGGAGTTATTTTGGGCTCTGAATTTGAAGCTATATGTCCATCTTCTTGGCGATCCGCCATTTGTGAAGACTCGGAAAAACGGTCCCCGGCAACGGCGCCAATGTTCCAGGGTGAATACAGAACCAGATGAGCCCATTCCGCTCCATGCTTGGGCTGCAGCAACGAGTCCAGTTGGTGAATCTCCAATGAAACAGGCGGGAGGGGGGGGGTGGGGGAGAACCTGCAAAACACTCCGACGCTCAAGTCAGACAGAGTTTAAGCAGAGTTCTAAGAAAGTAGAATAGTGTGTTAAGTGATCTCAAACCTGCGTGCACATGGGGTATTTATAGGCACAAGTATACCTATAGTGGTGATGGTGGTGGAGTGCACGTCCTAAGGTTTCGGAGTCGTGCATGGGAGCACGTCCCTATTCCGTTACGGAGGAGAGATCGTGCTATCTCCCATCCGTGTAGAGCACGTCGGTTCGATTCCTGCAAATCGGGTCGGGTTAGTTTCTCCTTACCTGCTGGTTGCCTTTTGGGCCTTATTAATAGGTGCAATGCCATTCACGTCTCCATATGGGCCACTTCCTGTTACAGGTCGGTCATGTCCAGCCTGCTCTCACAAGTCGGATCTCCTGGCGGCATGTGGGCCGGATGGGTCCGATCCGCATTCTGTGTTGCTTGGTTAAATGGGCCTCCCAAAATAGGCCCAAGGTGGGTCCCTTCTTTGGGCTCAGAAATCGGATACGAACAATTTTAATTATAAAATAATATATGATGAGAATCAACGGTTAAAAAGTTGAGCAATAAGGTATACCGCTCTTTTCGCGGTATACCGGAAAACCTTAAAAAAAATATAATAGTGTTATTGTTTAAGAAAAAAAATTTATAATTTGTTCCGAGAAAAAAAAAGTTATAAGATGAGTATTTCATGTATTTTAGAAAAATTAAATATTTAATTGTTAAAAATATTTAAAATTAAAATTAAAATTAAATTTTGAATTAAAAAATTAAAAATAAAAACCCATACATAATTTTAAGTTTAAATATTTTTAACAATTAAATATTTAATTTTTTTAAAATACATGAAATACTCATCTTATAACATTCTTTTCTCGGAATAAATTATAATTTTTTTCTCTTAAACAATAACACTATTATATTTTTAATCTAACAATCCATATCCTCATCCCCAACATTAAATCCAATATGCATATGATCATGTCCATTCATTCCATGTGTCTACTACCCACGCCATTCCTCCTTTCGTTGCATCTTGCTTTCTATTTTGCCTGCAGCAAACTTGAAATGATGTTAGCTCTTTCTTAGCCAAACTGCACACCATTTCGCCGGCACCTTGGGTGAGTTGACATGCAAATTCATTTCGCCTGGACCTAGGAAGAAATGGTGTTGCACATTTTGATAAATCTTTTAATCCATGCATATTTTGAGAATTAATCAATTTCTTATGCGTATTTAAATAAAAAATTCAAAATTTTCCAAAACGAGTCAATTTATCACAACAAATCTTTATTGGTGATTTCATCAATATAAATTGGAAAAAAAAAAGTTGCGAAATATACACGGTAGGGCAAAAATATGATTCATTCAAATTAAAAGATATTTAATAGCTTTCAAAATCCTTGAATTGCATTTAATTCTTATTTTATAATCCATTTAAATTCTAACTCTACGGTTTATCAAAAAATTGAATTGTAATTAATTTTTATTTTTTGATCCCTAATTAAAAATTGTTTTCATGATTTTAAGTTTTAAATATCCATTCAGATCATTAAATTGTCTTATAAGTTAATATTCCACTTAAAAACCACAACAAATTTAACATGGCATAATAATAAGATGGAACTAGGAACAATGAGCTGTAACTCATATGGTATTATCCCCTCCCACGTTGTAAGGAGGTCTTGGATTCAAACCTCACCTAAGACAAAAAAAAAAAAAAAAAAAAAAAAAAAAAAAAAAA